>JZKD02S0421986.1:107405-120839 GCA_000966675.3 Picea glauca | reverse complement strand
AATTATGACTAATGAAAAAATAAAAACCTTAGGAAAAATAAATCCTAGGTGTGTGTGAAGTAACTCCAACACCCCCCATGAACATCACTATGGTGAAAATAAAGATTGGGTCCCAGCAACGAGGTCATGTTAGGTACCCAAGTACAAAAGATACACTGAAAATAAAGTGAGGAAAGAGGGAAAACCTCATGGGAAAAACCCCCCCTCAAGGTACAATGTATGTAAAAAGAAGAACTACAATTGCTAGGCAATTGTGTCCTTCACTCCAAGATGACCTCGCAGAGAATGGAATTTATGCTCAGTGAAGGTCTTGGTGAAAATATCTGTTGTCCTTTTTGCTGAAGGACAAAACTGTAAGTCGATGATACCCTTGTGTACTGAGTCCCGGATATAGTGCATGTGGATCTCGATGTGCTTTGTATGCTGCCTCTGAACTGGATCTCTACAGAACTTCAGAGTACTATGGTTGTCACACCAGATGACGATCGGCCGATGAAACTGAATGCCCAACTCAGTGAGAAAATGTTGTAGCCACATAGCCTAACTGGTTATGTTAACTACCCCTCTGTACTCTGCCTGAGCTGAAGATAGTGCAATGGAAGCTTGCTTCTTGCTCGACCAACAGATAGGCCCAAAACCAAGACTAAGTGAGTAACCAGATGTGGACTTGCGATCAATGCTACCGCCAGCCCAGTCAAAATCAGTAAAACCAATGAGATCTAATGTAGAGTCTACTACATAATGAATCCCAAAGGTGATGGTGCCCTGTACGTATCGAAGGATATGCTTTGCATCTTTCCAATGTAGCTCATGCGACTCCTGCATGAACTTGGAAATTGCACCAACTTCATACGAGAGGTCTGGTCTGGAGTGTGTGAGATACAACAAGCTCCCCACTATCTGTCTGTATAATGTGTTGTCAACCAATGGAGTCTCCCCGCCATCCTCAAGTTTGACTCTTGATAAGAAAGGAGCCGGAGTAGACTTGCACTCTGTCATGTGAAATCTCTCAAGGAGATCTCATGCATACTTGGCTTGAGATAGTTTGATGCCTGATGCATCCTGACTGATCTCAAGTCCAAGGAATAAGTGTAGCGGACCCATGTCCATCATCAAAAACATGTCATGAAGAATCCTCTTGACTGCAGCAATCGCTGAAGTCGAGCAACCAGTGATCAGCAAATCATCGACATACAAAACTAAAAGTAGAAGTGAATCAGCCGTCCTAAGCATGTATACATTTGGGTCTGATTTACAATGTACAAATTTTTGTGACAACAGGTAGGAGTCCATCTTGGCATACCATGCCCTCGGAGCTTGCTTGAGGCCATAAAGTGACTTCTTCAGTCGACATACCAAAGATGAGTCTTGCATAAATCCAAGGGGCTGCTCCATGTAGATCTCCTTAGAGAGATCACCGTGAAGAAATACATTCTTCATGTCCATCTGATGGACTTCCCATCCTTTGGCTGCCACAATGGCAAGTGCCAATCGTATGGAATCCATCTTCGCTACTGGAGCGAAGGTCTCATCATAGTCAATACCATGAACCTGCTGAAAGCCTTTGGCGACAAGCCTAGCTTTGTGTCTGTTGATATGTCCATCCACTGTGCTCTTGGTCCTGTAGACCCATCTACATATGACAATTTTCCTATTAGAAGGAAGGGGATTCAGATCCCAAGTCTGGTTCTCGAGGAGGGAGTTGTACTCCTCCTGCATGGCAGATTCCCAAAATGGATTTCCAGCAGCCTTGCCATAAGACTGTGGATATGAATACTGAACCAATAAAAGATGTTTAAAAGGCAATGGTTTAGTGGAAGTGAGTGCAATAGGAGGCTTCTCGAAATCAGATCGAGTCCTCCTAGTATCATTTGAATCACCAACGAGATCCCCTGCATCCTGAAGAGTAGTTTGTGCCCACTTGGGCCTCTTCTCTGGCTCTGGGACTACATTTGGATGCTCTGACTCTGCATCTGACTGTACTAACTTTGAATCTGAATCATCTGAGTCCTCTGAATCAGAACTCTCATATGAAGAAGAGTCAGCATGTGCATGCTCATCATCTCGAACAGGTGGAAGAGTGAAGGTGTCTGCATGCGATTGTTGAGGTACATGCGAGACACTTTCCTCGAATTGGACACTACGCTCAATGATGAGTCGGTCCGAGGAAAGATCAATAAGCTGATATCCCTTCACACCATCGGGGTACCCAACAAAAATGCACTCAGTGCTCTGTGGATCAAGTGCCTTCCTCTTTTCAGAGGGAATCTGGGCCCATGCACGTGAACCAAAAATGTGAAAGTGGGCCACTTCCGGTTTGAGGCCTCTCCAAGCCTCGTAGGGGGTCTTATCCTTGACAGATCTATGAGGAGATCTTTTTTGGATGTATGTTGCACAGTTAAGTGCTTCGGCCCATAGTCTCTGTGGTAGTGACATTGCATGCAACATGCAAGATGCCATCTCCTTTAGATATCTGTTTTCTCGCTCGAAAACTCCATTTTGTTGTGGAGTGTAGGGAACTATATGCTACAACTGAATCCCTGACTCATGGAAAAGATTGTGAATCACATGATTCACATACTCTCCCCCATTATCAGTTCGGAGGACTTTGATCTTCTTTTCGGACTGTGTCTCAACCAAAGCTTTGAAATCTTTGAGGTGTTGAAAGACCTTAGATTTTTTCCTGAGAAAGTAGATCCAAGTAAAACGTGAGAAATCATCAACAAAAATGAGAACAAACCTCTCTTTGTTGATCGATGGATGTGGGAAAGGACCCATGAGGTCACTGTGGATCAGATCTAAAGGTGCGGAAGCTCGCTGAGACTTTCCTTTGACGAATTTCTCTTGAGGGTGTTTTCCGAGAACACATCCCTCACATACTCCCTTGGAGAAGAGGATGTCTGGTAGACCATCAACTAATTTGTGCTTGCTAAGATGTTGCATGTATCTGAAATTCAAATTTACAAACCTTTCATGCCATATCCTACTACTTTCATTAGCATGAGTAAGCAGTAAAGCAGAACCAGGTTCAATGAATTCATAAAATGTATAGAATCTAGATTGATGATTTACCTCACTGGTAGCAACCCTGGAGTTGGTTTGCATGTCGTATATGTCCACGAAATTTGGTGTGAATATGAATTTCTTTCCGGTGCCATAATTTGTCATCTGATACACAGAGAGAAGGTTGATAGAAATCTTGGGAACATGTAGCACATTTTCGAAGCTTCCATTGGTGAGTTCAATCCTTCCTTTTTCGGTGACTTCGACAGAAGAGTTGTCCCCCATCGGAATAGGAGGACCTTTGCATGAATCCAAATAAGAATAGATTGCTTCTAAGGTAGCGATGTGATGTGATGCTCCTGAATCTACGATCCAAGCATCGGGAGAGGAGTTGCTGGCAATTAATGCATGGCTAGAATTGCCTTTCTTGGAATTCAGATCTTTTGGCTTCTTCTTCTTTGCACCCTTGGGGATGCAATCTCCAAGGTTGTTTTTCTGAAGTATCTGATACATCATATCTATTTGTTTTTGCATGCATGCAGATTCCGAATGGAATCCTTTGTGACAGTATGTGCATTTCTCTCCTTTTCTTCCCTTTTCTCCTTTGGATCCAGAGGCATCGGTGAAGGGTTTTGTGTACCCTTCCTTCTTCGTATGTGCATGAGCTTTCTTCTTATCTTTATCTTTAGATTTATGATATTTTTGGCTGCCATCATGCATAGTGAGTGCATGCGCCCTTGGGCCTTTGATTGTGCCCATGTTGATGAGCTTGGTTTTCTCTTGTGCCAGGGATTCGATAAAGTCCTCAAGAGAAGGCATCTTCCAGGTGGCTCTACAGGTGAATCTGACAGTATGGAATGTGAATACGAATACTAAGAATTCAGGAACAAGCTTGGAGAGAATTGTGAGAACCATTTGTTTCTCCTCCTTTGATTTATCAACCCTGCAAGCTTTGATTTGCGACAATAAATCCTTGAATTTTGTAAAAAAATCTTGGATATTCTCGAATCTTTTTGGATCCAATGTGAGCAACTACACCTCCAACATGTGTCCCCTCATCTCATCCTATTTTCCAAAGAGCCCTTCCAATATGGTCTAGGCTTCATTGCGAGTCTTACAGGAAGATATATGAAAAAGGAGATCGGGAGAAATAAGACTGCAAATTGTTCCGAGTGCCTCATCCATGTGATTTAAGTACTTGGATTTTTCTATGGATGATGTCAGCTCTGTATCTGTATTCATGGTTAACCTATACAAACCTTTGGATCGAAGATGTATGGCTGTTTTCTCCTTCCATGAAAAATAGTTGTAAGGTGTAAGAATGAATTCTTTTTGGAATTCCATCTATCCATTGTCTTCAATCTTTTGTACCTGCAAATTTTTTTGGTGTAGCTTTCTCTTAGAAGTCCATCGGCTCTGATACCATGTAAATGTATTGATTTGCACAGAATAGATCTAGCTAAACAATGATACACACATTTGCAGAGAGAATTGGAAAAAGAAGAAGAAGAAAAAGAGAAAGAATGGAAAGAATTCTCTTAACCATTGTGAATAATGAATAATGTACACATGATATACTCTGTATAACTCTATGAGTTCAAATTGATGTGAACCAAGTCACCATAGTGGTGGTGTAGAGTGATCTGGACATACACCAGCAATTACGGGAGTGAACTTCCACCTATTCTAGTCTCTCAGGTAGTTATGGGAGTGAACTCCCACCTAGTTGAGTTAACTAGTCAACTAGTCTTCAGTTAACTGACTGAATAGAAAGTAGTGAGGAGTTAACTCAAGGAATCAAGGCTAATGCATCACTTTGGTGATGATACCAAGGCAAGGTCGAATTATCATGGTGATGATCCCAATGCAACATCTAAACTCAACTCAACTAGTCAAACTGAAGTGTCAGCTGAAAGAGAATATTCTCTAGGTGGAATATTCTCTCCTAAAATATAGGAGACTGGATAATGACTAATTATGACTAATGAACAAATTAAAACCTTAGGAAAAATAAATCCTAGGTGTGTGTGAAGTAACTCCAACAATCGATCCTCAAAATTGGGTACTTTCTCTTTATAGTTTTCTTGTTAAGCGCTCAGTAGTCAATGCACATATTCATGGAACCATCCTTTTTCTTAACCAATACCACCGAAGAGGTAAAGGGGATAAGACTAGGTCGAATCTGACTTGTCTTTAACAAATAGTTGATGGTATTTTCTATCTTGTCTTTGTAAATCTTGGGGTAGTGGTAAGGATTGGTCATGACAGCTTGAACCCCTTCTTCTAATTCTATAATATGTTCAAATCCTCTATCTAGGGGTACTCCTAGAGGAATGTTATAAAAAACCTTATGATGTTTGCGAAGCAATACCTGAATATCGTTTGGATATTGTCAAGGACGATCTAGTGGTTCCTTTTTAGAAATGTAGCACTCAATTGCCCACTCTATGTCTCCATGCCGCATCACTGCCTCCATACTGTGAGATGACATGATCTTGGGCAGATACTGGTGCATAGCCCATAAAACCACATTTTTTCCATCTAGTCCCATGAACTCCATTTCCATAGTCCTATGATCAGTAGTGTATTTCTCAATGGAGTATAACCACTGAACTCCAAGCACCACATTAGTGTCTGGCACATCCACCACAAAGAAATCATTTGTCAACGTATAATTCCCCATGGTTATTTTCAACTTGGGGATTCATCTAGTGCACTCTATCATATAGCCTCCAGGTATGGTCATAGTGAATCCCTCAAACTCCTTTGTTAGAATCTCTCGCATGTCCACCAAATCTGCATCTATAAAGTTGCGGGATTCTCCACTATCAATCAACAATGTAACCTTGCACCCATGCATGACTCCTCATACTCTGAAAGTGTGGTACTTGGGAAGTCCAGACATGGATGCCATAACATGTCCCTTATCCCCAACCTGTGATTTCTCCTCACCCGATGTCTAGTGTCCCTATTATTGTTCCTACTGCTCTTCCTCATCATCACTATCACTGTCCGAATAGACCTCAATATAATGAGCCTTTCCAGTCTTGTCTTTCCTGGCACACTTGTGCCCTGGTAACCACATCTCATGACAACTAAATCACAATTTATTCCTCTTTATCTCCTTTCTTGTTTCTTCATCCAGCTTGGGCTTCCCAACCCAATCCCTCTGAAATGGTTTGGTTTCCTTTCTCTTTTGTGGGAAGGTGGGTTTAAGAGGAAACTTGCTCTTAAGAATAACATCCTGCATGTCCCTAGTACGATTAACTGCATCCTACAAAGTGGTGGGTTTGTAAGTCTTCACCCATCCACGTAATGGCTCTGTTAACCCCTCAACGAACAACATCATCAAGTGTGCCTCAGATATTTCTATCACCATCATTGTTGATCTCTGGAAATCAGAGATAAATTCCTTCAGGCTACCTATCTACTTGAGTTGAGCCAACTCTAAAAAATGGATCTCTGGGTATTTCCTATCAAACCTCTCAATGATCCTCTGTGTGAAATCAAGGTATGAAGTGATGCATGAATGACCCAGTGTCACTAACCCATGGTACCATGACTCATGGGATTCTCCATCCAAATGCAAGGTGGCAAGCTTAATAGCATCAACTTCAACCATTTTCTTGAGCTGGAAGTAAGTGTCCAACTTCTGCACCCATGTTCCAACAGTGCATTTTGATGACCCATCAATGTTTGGAATGATCACTTTTCCCAATGTGCGTTGTAACTCCATGTTTTGGGACATCGTCCCTTTGGCCCCCCTAGGCCTGTTATTTATTTTTAAGTGGAAAAAATCATGAAAGGACATGGAAGCCTGAAATTCATCTCCCAATCTCTGGTACTTCTCCAAATAAAATCCAAAGAGTATATCTTGATCATTCTACTCCATTCACCTTGATGCATCATTATCAAGGAATAGAGGCATGGTAGGCATGGGTGTCATGTTGTACAAATGGGGGTGGCTTTGCATGGTGGTGCGAGAATGGATTCCTACCCCATTATTAGAATCCCTTTCACCATTATGATTTTTCTTGTCTTGGCTCCCCATGGTGTTAACTTCCATCTGCCCCATCAAATCCATCATTCTAGCCCCTAGCCAAATCATTCAATGCGCCAAGAAGACTGTTGAAATCATGTTCATCTTTGTCTCTCATGATATCTTCACCCTTATCTACCTTATTTACCTTAGGCTGAGCTTCTAATTCCTGAACAGGTTCTTCCTTGTCCAATGGGGATTCTCGACTCTGGTAACACTTCCTTCTGTGGGTGATGTTCTTCCTATCCTCCCTATTCATTCATTACCCAATTCTTTTAACTTTCAGATCCCCACAGATGAGTGAGGAACATGCTCTGATACCACTGCAATATATTGTCCCAGAGAATATCTTGTATTTCCTATTCAGACTTAGTATGTCTTCAACTTGAGTAAATTTTACATATGAGATATCACCTTCAAGGGAAGTTTATAAGATACCAACTAGAGATATATCTTGTTATACCCTCAAATTTCTGAATTTGATCTAGGTCTGATTGTGCACTGTTATCTCAAGCTCATTATCTTCTACCACTGTAAATGTAACATCTGAGATATCACCTTCAAGGGAAGTTTATAAGATACCAACTAGAGAGATATCCTGTTATACCCTCAAATTTTTGAATTTGATCTAAGTCTGATTGTGCACTGTTATGTCAAGCTCATTATCTTCTACCACTGTAAATGTAAAATTTGAAGTCTTTTTTCAATATGAAACTTTACAAGAAGTGGCACAAGAAATAGATATATGAATTGGGTATTTTATTAAGTCTGGAACTAACATAGCAGTTTTAGAAGTTGCATAGATTTTCCCACACTGTAATTACATCAGCCTTCTACCATACTTTGAGTAAATAAAACAACAAATGAAAAGAGTGAACCTGGGCCTTTTCTGGAGTAGTTCTATCCACAATGGTGAATTCTAAGAGGCATACATATATAATAACAACAAGAGATGATAATGGAAATCCTGAATATGGAAGTTTTGGTACCCCCTTGGTGTATCTCTTGTCCAGATAATAATATAATTGCAAGTTATATATCAAAGAGGACTCTTTCATGTAGCTCGACTTCCCCCCACAATCAACTTTCGACTTGAATAATATCGGTGCACATAACAACAATGATGGATTTTCCATTACTTAGTAGATGGAGTGATTTTTCTTTACCAATAAGAGCAGATTAAAGAGCATACACTAATATTTGGTCTCAGCTAAACTATAAGTAGAAATGGCAACGATCTTCCTTATGGGAACAAGAGAAAGTGTGCCCATATATACACTATTTTCACAACTCCAACAAAAATGAATAGAAAGGGAAGGAATGTGCCCCTTTCCCAACAACAGACTTGTCCCCTTTGGTAGTTTATATTAACCCTATAATATAGCTCGAATTCCCTCAACAAAACAATGAAGAGAGCACCTAGATCTAAGGGAAACTCACCCAGATTGCAAAAGAAATCATTCCAGAGGAGAAGAAACTCAGGATTCATTGTTCAAGCTTCATAAATGCCTTCCATATAACGACAACTCGCCCCCAATACAAAATAGTGTAGCTCAACCTAGTTTCTTCCACTAGAAATGCACCCAATCTCTAGATAATGGTGCCTCACACCAAATAAATAGCCCAAATGCAAGATAAATTGATTCTCATTGAAGCACCTGCAAACACAATAGAAATTTCTTCAAATAATCTCAACAAATCACTTGATATTGATTTTTTCTCTCCCACTGAAGCACAATGTCGAGATTTGTATGATCCTGCTTTGAATTCGACTAGGGTGTATAGTTTCAACACCGAAATCAGAAAATCAAGATGAGGGTTTCCAAAAACACTAGAAAACTCTCCAAGATCTCTCCAAATCTATTTTCTCAATAAGTAGCATAAGAATTGATGATAGACTCCTCATATCCCCCCCTTTTTTATACGTCTAACTTGAGCTTTTCTCTCCTTCTCTTATGAATGTGGGATAATAACCCCACTTGACTTTTTTCCGTTCTTCATGTTCCCTTGATTATTTTCCTCCCTAGCCCATGGGAACTCAATTAGGCTAGCATAATTCTTTCTTAGAGAGATTAGGTAGATGGGGACATTACATACACTCAAAAGTCTTAATTCACATCATTCTCTACAAGGTTTCCTTTCACTAGTTAGTATTAGAAATTCTTTTAAATTTTATATAAATCTGTTAGTTGTTTATTTTAAATCAAACTTTCACTTTTTCATTTAGTTACAAGAATTTGCAAAGACAAAATGACTCGGAGAATCAAAGAAAAAAAATAGAATGATGATGAAGACGAGATTTAAAAAGAACCCCAATTCTCCATTTTTCTCTGATTCTACATTCAAGACGGGCATGAGAAACAGTATGGAGTGGAGCCAAATTTACACATTCTTCCAGGAAGGGGATTTCACTGAAGAATATGAGTTAGATGTTGACGATTTGGTTGATATTAAAGCATCCAAAATTCACAAAAATTCAGCCAGGTCAACTATTTTTCCCTATTACGACATGGTACGATGGATTATCTCCCATACTGATATCTCTACATGCAATGTTGTTAATTCATTCCACCAAGTTGTTGGCTCCTTCAGGCATGAAGATGTTAATAATATGTATAAGATAAGCCCACCTACAATCAGGCTTGATTATAATTTCATCAAAGAATTTATTAAGAAAAATGTTTAAAAGGAGGAATTGCAAATGGATGAGTTAATTAAAGAATGGTGGTATGACAATAATTCTTTAAAAATCATAGGTGACAAAATCTATCATGTCCCCAGACTAAAGAAATCCCCTATGTTAGTTTCCATAATGCTTTTCCATCTATACGGCGAGAAAAATCCTACCAAATTTAAATTAAGTTGAGTTCCCCTTATCCAGCAAGTCCTCATAGGGAAATTTTTCAATTGGGCACATATAATCTCTGCCAATATCAAACAGAAAGTGGAAAAGTCTCAGGAAGCCCCTCCAGGATATTGTCCATAGTTTTTTATGTCTCCTTATTTAGTTGATATCATTTGTGCAATTACTCCTTTCCCTCTTTTAGCTTGGAGTTGGTCTCTCTCTGAGGAAGCAATTCATTTATACTGCTCTAAAATGTGGAAGATCAATTGAAAAATGATTTCTATGACATCTATATTTTTTTCATAATTCCCCTACATATGATTTTGAAACCCATGCATGCCCCAAGATTCACTCAAGAGACTATAAATGCTATAAAATAAATTAGTGATTGGTTTGTAGGTAAAGAATTTCCATACATCGGGATTTTTGGTTGTGAAGGGCCCCCTCATCTCTTGCCCAGGTATGTGCTAGAACGACTAGCATTAAGAGAGATTGTACATCAGATTGTCAGTGTCGGCATTGCAGTTACTTGGTTAAAAATCAGAAAAGGAAATGACCTAATTTCCCAATTGCATTAGGTATCTATACCTTATCAAATGCAAAACATGCTCAAAAGGAAGTTGATCTATTAGATGGAATATGGCTCGCCCAAGGATATCTTAAAAGACATGATCCAACGAGGTTGTCAAAAGACATTGTGCACTAGTTAAATGCAAAGTATATATTCATGAAGACAATCCTTTTGACGTTGTTTTTCATAGAGCCATGATCTTCTATGAATTATCCCAAAGAAATGACACCATTAGAAATAATGCTAATTTCTTGAACTTTGTTTAATGACAAGTTAAAAGGAAGAAATATTTTCTTGATGAAAAGAATAAAAAAGAGGTAGTTGTAGAAATTGAGGAAAATGAAGATGAAGATAAAAATAAAATAGAACCAATACACAATGCTTCTTCAACAGAAACATAAGTGGAAAAATCTACACAATATAAAGTTATAATAGGAGAAGAAGATTCAAGCACATTAAATACCCAAACCCCTACCAAAGTGATTGAAGCAAATACAAAGCTCAACACCAACACAAACATGGAGTTGTCCTAGACAACAATCGTTTAGGTTACTGATCCTATCAATACTACTCCCATAAATTTTGGGCATTTGTTATATTCTTTGTGTGGTTAGAATTAGTGTCTACGTTGCGCTTGAGGCACAGGGAGGAAACACCCCAGAAAAAAATAAAAAATTAGCAGTTTTTTGTGTCTGTTTTTGGGCGGTTTTTTGGCACACGATTTTCACTGATGGTTTTCTATTTCTGGTTAAGGAATTAGGGTTGTTGACTAATATAGGTTATTTTATTAGGGTTTTGGATGCTACAGGATCCTATATGTATATTGTATTGTAAACAATGTATGGTGTGAATGAATATAGAATATGTTGGTTTTCCCGGTTTGGGTTTCCAGGGGAAAAATCTCTGTGTAATGTGTGTATTTACCAGTGTATACTTTTTGTTCTTTTATTGAAAATATTTTTGCGGTAAATAATTGTAAAAGGTTAAAATCTACAATAACCTCAATTCCAAGAAGGCTAGTTACCACCTCCTTTGATCTTGATAGCATTTATCCTATACAAAATAATGTTTTGTGTTTAGACAAAAAAAAAATATTATGACAAAACCAAAATTATAGAGAAGAGAAAGTCCAAAAAGAGGAAAACGGCCCACCATGAAGAAACAACACAAGAAGTAACCCAATTATGGAATGTTTCACATCTTAATGATGAAGAATTTACAGAGGACGATGCTGATGATTTAGGGGCGTTTTCCAACACCAATAAATGGTCTGTGAGCAGATTGACTAATCAGTTGAGGAAAGAGAAAAACAGAACAAAAGAGCTTCTAGAACAATAAGAAGTACAAGAAAGTAGTTAGACATAGAAGCATGAAGCTCAGGGTAAACATCTCATAGAATAAAATAATATCTCTCCAAATATCATTTCACATATAAAAACAAGAATAAATGAGATTAAAATTGAGCATGATAGACAAGTAGCCACATTTATTAAAGAGAAAGAGAAGATCGGTAAAGAGTATGATAAGAAGATAGATAACTTGATTTCTCAACTTAAAGAATTGAACACCAAAAATGAAAATTCAAAAATCTTAAGGAAAGAAGCAATGAATCTTAATGTTAAATTATCATCTTCACAGGTATTATTCTATTCCAGATTATATGTCATCAAAGAACAACATGAAAAAGTCTTGGAATTTTCTGTTGAGTCTCAGTTGCAATTTGAAAAGAAAAAAAAACTCCAAGCTATATTTAATAATTTGGAATTATGGGAGGTACAACAAAACAATTTTCCACCAAGTTACTCCAAAATGTCTGAAGAAGAAAAGAACCAAATGCAAGCCTCACTTGATTCCTGGAAATCAAATTGTTTGTCTTTACAAGGTTTGATTGAAGAAGTAAGTAAGAATTGTTCAGTCTTATGGGATGCAACAATAGATATCATTGAAGAATATGAGATGCCTCATGTGCAATTTCTTGGAAAATCAATGCCATTTTCAAATTGTCTCATAGATGTACAACAACATGCATATTCAAGGGAAAATGGAATCAATACTTTGATTTTTTGGAATATGGAAGGTGTTCAACAATTTCTTACTCATCCAATAGAGTGTTCCAAGGAAATTGATAATTTTCTATCAAGGTTTTCATTTGGACGAGAGGAAATTGCCAAGAAAATTTATCGATGTAAGTTAAACAAGGAAGTTCCTCAACCTCCGTTAATTGCACTTTTGTTAGAAAATGTTTCTTTATGGTAAAGCCCGAGAAAAATGCAAGGAGAAAAATTCATCGTGGGTGTTGTTAAATCTCAAGAGAATATGTTTCCTTAGTATTATCAAACATATCAAATCAAGTATTAGTGCTTGTTATTTTTGGGAAAAAACTTTAAAATCTAGTTCCATTTTCTTCTATTTATTGAAATTTTGTAGTAAGAATGAGGGGTTGGAAATTGTGGACGGAATACTATGTGCATTGTTGTAAAGGCCTTAAACTTTTAAGTTTTGAACACCTGGAAGGGGAATTCTACAATGTTTTGTTGGTTTCAATACTATTATTCAAGACTAATGAAATGTTTATTTTGAAAACCACTTCTTTCTTTTGTCATATTTATTTATGCATTAAAGCCTTATGTCCTCAATTTTTGCATTGTTGTTACACTTTTGAGAAAATCTTATTATTCATTCTTAACTGAGTTTAATAATAGATCATCTAGAATTGAACATGACTATGCCCTGTTGACTGACTATTTTCTCTTCTTTGACATGCATAAGTCTAAACTATTGTTTTGGCTATAGGAACTATTTCTGAAGTTTGACAGTTCATCATTATTTCATGTTTAATTTATGTTATTGAATATGAGTATGTTTATCGGTATTTCCTTGGTAACTCTTTACTAACTCAAAACTAAGATGCATCTATGTTAGTAGTTGTCAAGTTATTTTAACTATTTTTGTGACCTGGTAATTACTAATATTTAT
>JZKD02S0421986.1:89553-102141 GCA_000966675.3 Picea glauca | reverse complement strand
TCTTAAAAATTGAGATTAAAATGAATTGATTTTTTTTATCCTAAATTTATTAAAAAGTGAGAAGGATAAAAAATAATTTCCTTCTCTTTAAAAAAATATTGAGATTAAAATGAATTTATATTTTTTCCATATTATAAAAATTAATTAAAAAAATAAAATATTATTTCTTAAAAATTGAGATTAAAATGAATTTATATTTTTTCTATATTATAAAAATTAATTCAAAAATAAAAAATCATTTCTCTTCTTTTAATTTACATTACTGTTGGTTTTTTTTTTCCTTTATTTCTTTTCTTTTCTTTTAATTTACAGTAACCTACTAACCATTGAATTTTTTTTCCTTCATTTAAGTGTTCACACAACCCCATGACAAACAGTGTTCACACAATCCCGTGACAAACACTGCCATCTTTTCCATCCCAGGATTATTGCCGGATTATGAAGTCGAAGGGTTTGCTCAAACAGTAGCGATTGGCAAAATCCTCAAAATTCTTCTCATCACACAGCCGCCTTTCAAAACTTATTCGCTAAAGAACTCCCACCCATCAGTTGTGCAGATGAGATGGGTTGTGTTCTGGTGAAGTCAAAATTCCATCCAATATGAGAAGATATCTCTCATGGGAATAAAACCCAGCGAGTAAACATCTGAGCAATTTAATCTCCAGCCCTACATAATGTTATTGCCACTATGTACAGGAAGGGAATTACATCTGCCCAGGAGATGAAGCTGCAGATTTTGGTTGGGAGGGATTGATCATGTATATTGTCTCTCCAAGGGTATGATTTTGCAGATCTGAATAAGAATAATAATAATATATCCTTGGCCAAAGAGGGATCTCCACAAGGTTACTCAAAGGCCAGTCCTTGGGATCCAGTCCTTGATCTCTCTTGGCATTGGCCATGCAGAGAAAGTGATATCCACAAGGTTACTCAGAGCCTGATTTATGGGGATCCATTCCTTGATCTCTCTTGGTGTTGGCCATGCTATATGCAGAGAAAGTGATATCCACAAGGTTACTCAGAGCCTAATTCATGGGGATCTATTCGTTGATCTCTCTTGGTGTTGGCCATGCTATCTTTTAGGTAGAGGATTTATTTTTATCTCCACATTTTGGACTTGGATTTTGGACTTGGATGGAGGGTAGGTCTTTTACCTTTGTCAGAATCCATGGATCTTGTATTGTAGGAACCCTGGGTTTGGAAATCTTTATTGATCTTTCATAATAATAATAATAATAATAATAATTTATTTTTAAGGTTACTATTAAGAAAAACACTAAATTAATGTATGAGATCTTCTCCCAACCATTTTATTGGTAAAATCTAGGATACCCTACTCTTCTGGATTTAAACTACAAATCACAAACGTAAATTTGAAATCCACACTCAATGCACACTTAAACAGGAATAAAAGCATGTAAGCGAACCAGATCTCTAGCTTGCAGCAAATTTAATTTAATCTGTACTATATAGGAGTGTGGTAGGGGTTGAAAGGAAGCAGCAGCAGGAGGCAAGCCAGCCAGAGATTCTATTTCAGCCCGTTACTAGATTCCAGCTATGCAGTGGTTTTTTGGCCAGCGTTTCTGTGGTTGGAAGCGATCCCTCAGAACAGGTCTGCCTTTGCCTCTCCAAGGGCATGCATGCATACATGACAGTCGTGGGATTGGGAGTAGATAAATAAGAACGCTACTTATAATTCTGCTGTAGATCAGTGGGATTTTACCACTATTGGTTTCAGTTCCATTCTCAACACATTGGATATGGCTCTACCTGAAGCAAGAAGATCAACCCCATTCCAGCCTCAAAAAAAATAGTTTCTATAAAAGAAAAAACAATACTGTTACTTGTAGCCCATATAGAAGCTAGAATAGGCGGAAACCATGGGCATTCATTGGAACCATGGGCATTCATTGGAATCTTTGAGTTATTTTTCTTACTTGCTTTTGGGTGATGTAGTTTTAAATTTCTGGTCAATTTAGAAGTTTGATCGATTTTTTGAGTATTTGGGTTAGTTTAAAATAGGACAAAACTCTTAGATAAAATTTTGAAATACATGGAACTTTGATACATATCAAACTCAAGCTACCCCTGAAAATCTGATCGGATTTAAACCCATTTTTTTAACTGAAAAAATAAAAGATTACTCCCAAATTAACTTACTGCACCCACTTGCATTTTTTTTTTAAGAGACTCTCATCTTACGGTAGATGAGAGGATGCAGTCAATATAACTATGTTTGATTTTCATGACATTCCTGTATGGGCTTTGGCTGAAAATCCCCAAAGGTACAGGTCCCAAGAGTTTCAACTCTGCTCCAGCAAATAATTGATTTGTGATAACTTAAAAAAAAGGAGGAGAAAAAGAAAGTGCATACAATGAGGGTTTGTGGAGTTCACATTCGGTCTAATATAAGAAGAAATCTCTTCTTGAGATAAAACGCTGCAAGTCAAGTCCAAGTTCAATTTCTGAGCAATTTAATCGCCGTCCCTACAAAGGCCCTGTTGAACAACTTTCACTGTATCAGAGTTGGGGATTAAATCTGCAGAAGAGATAAAGTTAGAGATTGCAACAAAATGACTATGAATTAAAACCAGGAATTTGAAATCCAGATTGAATGCACAATTAAGCAGAAGGAATAAAACCATGTAAGATTTCCATCCTTCAACTCTCCAGCTTGCAGCAAATTAGTTTGATCTCAACCCTATTGGAGCCTGGAAGGGGTTGAAATAACACCTCATTTGGCCATTGCAACGGATCCTGTGATAAGAAGCAGCAGCCAAGCCAAGGAGAGGTGCTACTTCAACCCGTACCAGATTCCAGTTTGTAGCGGTTGGCAGCGATCGATCGATCAGATCTAAGAATCAATAATAATGATCCCTGTAGCACATAAAATACAGGAAGAGAAACAATGGACAAAAAACAGGGCAATGGTCAGTGTCGGTGGGTGGAGGTACTTCACTGTCGACGGCAGAGGGCTCGATCGCGTGCACGTAACTTATGCCTTGATTTCTCGATTTTGCTGTTTAAACGCGCACTCTTTGTCTTGTTATGGCGTGCATGGGAATTATTCCTTGATTTCTAGAAGATTCCGTTGTTTGTACACGCATCTCATCACATCGAGTGGTTTCGCCCACGACATCTGAGGGGACCATTTGCAATTGTGATAAAAAATTTAAAATTAAATATTTTAGATTGATGAGTGTTTAAAATTTGTGGAGAGTAGTTGGTGAGTGTTTATTGTCTATTGATAAAATGATTTTTAAGTTTAATATATTTTTAAAATTGTATGTTTTATACAAGACCAAATAACATATGGACTTGATATATAATTAAAAAATTAAAATTAGTAATTGTGTTTGAAGGTGTAAAAAGAACCAAAACTAACTTTTTGTAGTCAAAGTAAGATTTCTTATAGTGATAGCGATTCTTGTAATAAGTGTTTAGAATTTGAAAAATAGTTAATAAGAATGGGGAGAAGAGAACAATAATTCCAACCCAAAAATGACCATCTACACAATTCCAACCCAAAAATGACCATCTACACATGATCACAAATAGAGAATGTGATAACAATATCTAAATGTAACCAAAAATGACCATTTACACATGATCACAAGTAGAGAATGTGATAACAATATCCAAATGTAATTCATAGTGTGTTTCAAATAGTTTTCAGTTTGCAAGAAAGAACACGTTTTTCTCAATCATCTAAGAGATTGATCTAAATTTGAACGTAGTATCTATATTGCGGTAGTCAAATGATGCAATGAGAAGTATAGACCAAATGATTATAGTTCAAACAATGAGAAGAAGAAGAACTATTGCAAAGAACAAGTTTTTCTCAATCATCTAAGAGATTGATCTGAATTTGAACGTAGTATCCATATTGCGGTAGTCAAATGATGCAATGAGAAGTATAGACCAAATGATGATAGTTCAAGCAATGAGAAGAAGAAGAACTATTGCAAGTGTACATTTGATGACACAATTCAACAGAATGTCCTCAAATAATTCCTTAGTGGAGTCCACCAACTATATAACCTATATGACGTAATACTTTGGAACCAATTCCTTTTGGATTAATTCTCAAACTCAAGATATTTTTTCGTGTGTTAGTAATAATGTTGGAAAAGAAGTTGGAATGAATTGAGCATTACAAATCTTTTTGTAAATACCCGTTCAAGAGATTCTAATTATATTTTCTTCTAGTTGAATACCATCCATTAATTTGTCTTTCTTATCTCATAATTCACTTACCTCATTGATGACGTTCTTTGATGTTCATGCCCTAATTACCATGCACTATGTATGATCTGCATTAAAGTCTGCATTCATCTAGTTGACTGAGTTTTGACAATGAGGCAGAAGGGAGGAAGTCAAGTAAGGTAAACTGAGTTGAGGGGGCATGCAAGAGGGCCAAAACCTAGAGAGCTTGCCCTTGTTTGAATAGGTGTGATGCACTGAACAAGGTCTCACACATGACTATGAGTTTTGTGCACAAATATTCCCATGGCCATAATGGGGTTGTTTTATGTGTTGCACCTAGGCTAAAGTATGGCCATGTAGTTGTGTCATTTCTACTATTATAGGCCCATGTAGACACATTTAGAGGCAAAGGGACCCTATGTAATGTAGGCATCACATAGATGTCAAACAATGTGGGAGAAGATGTACTTATATGATTCAACTATATTTGCAGGATCACGTTGAAGGTATTTGCAAGGTAGGAATTTTTCAAAGGATGATTGATCTAGATTTAGGAGTGGAACGAACTAATTAACAAACTGAATACAATAAAAACAGAGATATGAAGAATAACACAAATATCCAATGAACAATATCTTCTATTAAATAATGAAATAGGGTGAAACTGTAAAACTGCAAAACTGAAACACTTGCTTGAATAGTGGTAGATATCTCTGAGAAGATATGTGGCTACTATGCACATATGTCCGAGAAGAATGGATTACAATGAGGCTCCAGAGGCCTTTTTGATATTACTCATGAATGCAAAAACCCTAGACATCCAAAAACCTAACCCTAGAAGGTGAAACGTCAAAAGTCATGTGGGTCCTATGGGTAAGTTGGTGTAATTTTGTAGCTCAACTTCCAAGGGTCGTAACTTTTTCATATGACCTTTGTTTTAGGCACGTGATAGCCCATTGGAAAGGTATTTCAAAGAAATACACATTATGTCATCAAACTCTGACTCTGTCTACAATTTGACTGTGGCGATCCAAAAAAACAACGTTTAGGGCCCCAAAACAGCCCTGGAGGTACAACAAGATGTGCTGACATGAAAACATACAAATAAGCCAGTTGGATTAGGTGAGAGGCCACCTGTATCCACTTGGAGGATGATCAGTGTGATTAGTGATCAATGTGTATGATTGTATCCTTCCCCAGAATGTAATGTTTCCATTGACGACAGGCTTGTACAATGGAATACATTTCCTTGTCATAGGTGGGGTATTTCCGGACAGTATTGGAGAGTGTCTCACTATGGTATGCCATCGGATGCCCATTCTGAGTGAGAACTGTGCCCACAACATAGTCAAATGCATTAGTCTCAATCTTGAATGGTTGTTGCAGATCGAGCAAGGAGAGTACTGGAGCTTAGCACAAGCGATGCTTCAGATCATCGAATGATCGTTGTTGCTCCTTCCCCCACACAAAATTGTCCCTACCACCACCCTTGGTCACCTAGTTGAGGACCTATGCAATATGGGAGAATCCCAACACGAACAGTCGGTAGAAGTTGGCTAGTCCCAAAAAGCTCCGAAGCTCGGTTAGTGTGGTCGGGGCTAGCCAGTCACAGATGACTTGGATCTTAGTTGGATCAACATGTACCCCATGCTCATCAACAATGTATCCCAAGTATTGGACCTTGTTCATTCCAAAAGAGCATTTTTCCAAGTTGGCATAAAGCTTGTGCTGTCGCAGAGTGCTCAAAACCTGTTGAATATGCCACATGTGCTCCTCCCGCATTCTGTTGAAGATGAGGATATTATCCAAATATACTACCACAAGGGATTTGGTGAAGGGTCTCAATACATCATCCATCAACCTCATGAAAGTGGTTGGCGCATTTGTTAAGACAACAGGCATGACTAGCCATTCATAGAGACCCTCTTTAGACTTGAAGGTTGTCTTCCATACATCATTTGGTTCAATGGGAACTTGGTGGCAGCCAGACTTCAGGTCAATATTGTTGAATAAGTTTTCCCCCTTGAGTTGGTCAAGAAGGTCATCAATCCTGGGAATGGGGTAGTGGTTCCTAACTGTGATTTTGTTTAAGGCTCTGTAATTAATGCAGAGTCACCAAGTCCCGTCCTTCTTTTGTACCAGTACAATCAGGCTTACGCAAGGGGAGGAGTTGGGTCTGATGTGTCCCTTTTGAAGAAGCTTTTAGATTTGATGCCTTTTTTCATCATTCTCCATCAACGAGTGCTGATAGACTGGTCCATTAGGTAGAGGTGCGTCGGGGGTCAGATCAATTGAATGCTTGACTTGGGAGTGTGTCAGTACCCCTATAGATGATGAGAAGATGTCTTTGTATTCTTCCACGATCCTGTCCACTTGCTTCTGTTCCAAAGAGAGGCGTTGTGTAGAGGCCACGGATGTGGTGGCGACCTTCTTCTTACTGTGAGCACGGATCACAAAGAAGACAAACTTCTCGGTCTGTGAAATGGCCTTACTCCATTCTTAGTATAGATTAAATAAATAGAAGTAGGCGACACTACCTCTGGGATCCTGTACAATTGTCTACCCAAAGAAATAATAACATTGTGGGGTCTAGACTCATACACAACATGATGCTTCCACAAATATGGTTGTCCTAAAAGAACATCACAAACTTCAAGGGGAGCAATATCACACAACACCTCATATTTGAACGACTTGATGTCATAGGGCAGACGACACTGTTCGCTGACACGAAGATCTATTCCTTGGCGCAGCCAATAGATTGTGTAGGGTTGCGGGTGCAGTGTCATTGGCAGGTCCAGCTGCTTGAAGACCTCTGTTGAAATCGGGTTCTTCTGACTACTGCTATCGAAAATGAAATGAAGTGGAGCCCCCTTGACCCACATCTGTGAGTGAAAGAGGAGTTCCCCTCGCTCTGGTTCTTCTGGTTTGCTTGGCCAGAATTTGGTGGTAGCGATAGTGGCAATGGGTTTAACATCGATAATCCGCTTCCCTCCTTCAGGATTTGACTTGGAATAATAATCTTCCTCTGAATCGGAAGCCTTCAACTCAACCATGAGGGAATGCTTGGAGCGACATTATTCAGTGTTGTGCCAAGGAATTTTATGGTACTCACACCATTTTCCTGTGTCCTTCTTCATCTTCTCATTTCCCTTCTTGTGTTGCGGCTTGGACTCGTTGTCCTAAGGGAGACCATCTCGACTTGGTCCCTTGTTGTGTGGGTTGGGGCTACCTTTTCCCTGCTTCAGCTGTGAGGGGTTTGCAGATCCAAACTCTCTCCTTTTCTGCTTAAATTTTGGCTCGATATTGACAACGTATCTACAAGCCGTGCCCAATAAGGCGATGTCTAGGAACTCCATTTCTGTTTGAATGTATTTATGCAAACAACCGTGGTATTCGAGCACTAGATGATGCTAAGAGTATTTGATACCCAATTTGGTGTGTAGGGTATGGAAAATATTGGTGAAATATAGTATTGTCTGGTCCTGTTCTTGACATAGGGTGGTCCATCCGGTGTACTGGTCCTCGTAGCTTCCAACATGGTAGTATTGTTATTTAATGGCATCCAGAAAGGAATCCCATGTAGAGGCCACCAAAAACATTGTAGATTCCTCCACGGCCCTTTACTCAGAGTAAGTATCCCACCAGTCTTTAACATGGGGAACGACCTTGAGGAGTGAAAAAGTGATATTTTCCCTATCAGAAAAATTGTGGACCCAAAAATATCCTTCGAGCAGATTCAACCATTTATCTACAACATTCGCATCTATTAGTCCTTCAAATAATGGAATATCAAAATTTACCTGTACCTTGAAGGGGGTTGCATGGCCACTTGATGAAAATGCTTCTCCTATGGGCAGTCGTTGAAGGATCTGTGTGAAGTTGTCCATCATTGCGTTCCTTTGTCATGCGAGGGCTTCCTCAAGAAACATTTTAATAGGATCTCCTGCTCCATCATCTTTATTTTTTTCCACCATGGGTTGTTTTCGGGCTCGGTGTGACCGATCTTGTGATGGCTCGATTGGTTCGAGTCCCAACTTCTTGTACCCATATCTTGTCGGGGACATGCATGAAGAAAAATAAATGAAGAGAAAACCAATCTGATACCACTGATACGAATGTAGGAGTGGAACGAACTGATTAACAGACTGAATATAATAAACACAGAGATATGAAGAATAACACAAATATCCAATGAACAATATCTTCTATTAAATAATGAAATAGGCTGAAACTGTAAAACTGCAGAACTAAAACACTTGCTCGAATGGTGGTATCTATCTCTGAGAAGAGATGTGGCTGCTACATGCATCCGTCTGAGCAGAATGGATGAAAATGAGGCTCCAAAGGCCTTTTTGATATTACTCATGAATGTTAAAACCCTAGACATCCAAAAACCTAACCCTAGAAGGTGAAATGCCAAAAGTCATATGGGCCCTATGGGTAAGTTGGTGTAATTTAGTACCTCAACTTCCAAGGGTCGTAATTTTTGCATACATTTTAGGCGCGTGATAGCCTGTTGGAGAGGTCTTTCAGAGAACTACACATTCCCCTGTCAAACTTTGACTCTGTCTATAGTTTGATTCTGGTGAGCCAAAAAAACAACGTTTAGGGCCCCAAAACGGCCCTGGAAGTACAACAACATGTCCTGACATGAAAACATACAAAATAAGCTAGTTGGATTAGGCAAGAGGCCACACGTATCCACCTAGAGGATGTGTGGGGCTTCATACAACCCCATAAATGTAGTACCCACAATTACAAAGCAGTACAGAAGAACATGTTGAACAAAAAATAGACATGAGGAGCCAGTTGGAATAGGTGGGTGGCCACCAATATCCACCTGGATCAAATTGAAGAGTTCATCCTCAAACACCACTACAAATTAAGAAGTCACACAACAACCTCATTGGTTGCAAAATAGCTAAGTATAATAGTGCTTTGTTAATTCCCAAATATAAGGTGAGCATCAAGTAAAATTGTCTTCAAGAATGATGGATAAGAATAAAAAACCAAAAGAATCTATGTTTGTTCAATACATCAAGATGACACACAATGTCTTTACTCAACCTTTTCGCCAAAATATACAATACAAACCTTGCTATTGATTATCTCTTCAAAAGAAAGGTTCAATGATTATCTACGACTACCACTATGGATCTAACTAAATTTGAATAGTTGTAGTACAAATACAATTGAATTTCACACTGCTACTACATTTGATGGACCATAAGGCCACCACTTCAACCATCATCCCAAAGAGATCAATGACAATGGGCATTTTCAAATGGACTCGACACCAATGACAATGACTAGGGATTCAACAAAACATATGCATTGTTCTAATGCAGGCGTGACGTTAAGCTTCAACTCTAGGCTATTGTTGATCTTCTTGAAGTCTATGAAAGTGTAATTCAAATTTGATTTCAATAAAATTGAAAATACTTATTTTTTGACATGTGAACGACCAAACATCATCGATGCTTATCTAATACATCACTCTCAATGCTTGCAATGTTCCATTGGTACATAAACTTCATAACAAGTAAATTCCTTATGAGGTGAGAACATACCCAAAGAGAAGTCCATCGTCATTTACCTTGCCCATTGGACAATACATTAATCTTTTACCACAAAAATTGCAATAAAGAAAGAGAGCATACATTTGATAGAATAATTGAAACTTCATGAGAAAGTAAAACACATTCTTTCMAAAATCACATGCACACACCCTAGAAGTGCTCCATCAACTCTCAKAACAAATTACAATCCTTSCTTTGAGAGAAAACAACTTATTTGATGAATTGTCTTTAGAAAATCATTATGGTTCTAAYTATAATTCATCAATTCGTAACAAACTTTAAAAAWAATAATAAATGAAATTGRCTCCATGTCTTAYTATATATGTATGAGTTCTTAATATGAACAATTATGTTATGAGGAAGACTTTACCAACAATGTGTCGAACTATAGAAAKAAATTACAACACCATTATATATAAAAATCACCATTAAACGTAATTGACTCCATGTCTTASTAYAWATGTATGAGTTCTTAMTATGAACAATTRTGTTATGAGGAAGAATTTACCGACAATGTGTCGAACTATAGARWGAAATTACAACAMCATTATATATAAAAATCACCATWAAACKTTYAATACAAATTACTAAATTGTGATTTATATARAAGTGTTTGATTTGTATGGAAACACAACTCACTATAACATAATACATTAATATAATGTACAATGCAACAACCATATTAACTCAATGAGAAGACATTAACATTCTTATATCTAACAAAAATATAAGATAATTTGTTCAAGCAAGATTTATGAGGGTTGATAATCTTTGCATTGTCAACTCCTTCATCCTCCCTTAATGCAAGAGGCCATAAACAAGTCATGGCATAACCAAGTCAACTATACCTTTGGTAAAATCCTCCACTTTCATGCCATCAAGAATCACATCTAACTACTTTTTGGATTTATATAAGATTGTAATTGTGGTGAATTTTAGTTAAGCCTTTGTGTAACTATTCATTTCATATATCAACAATTTTATGATATTAGGAATTTTTAGCACAAGATCTTTCCTAATTGCTAATTTTCAGTTAATTATTTCATGGTTTTAAACTATAAATTGATCATTGTTGAGTATAATTTCATATTTTTACATTTTGAATGATGATATAATGAAACTAGAATTAGGAAGATGACTGTAAAGTTTTATCAAAGATCAAGATTACTCTTATCACTAATTTCTTGTTAGTTGTTGCAGATAGTAGAAAAGTAATTGATTCAAATTACTTGTAGGTGACAAGATCTCATTGTATATCATTTTCATTATTGAATCTAGACTTAGTGTGTGCTCACCATTCATCAAAAAAACATACATGTAGGTTTTTATTGAAGTTATATGAATTTAAACCTTTAGTTGGAAAAAAAATTAGAAACTCTTTTTTGTCTAAACCATACGACATGACACTTTGAGCACAAATTTATGTATTCAATATATTATGTTAAATCTTGAAGACCAAGATATGATTGTGGCTCATGCTTAAAAATGTATGATTGTGGCTCATGCTTAAAAATGTAGACCTAGGCGGATCCAAAATATGTATGTATTAATTCTTAGAATCCTCTTTATTTTATTAGAATGATTGACTAAATGAATGAAAACATTGTCATATTTGCCAACAAATTTAGTATTTAACCCCGTGAAGACATTTTGTACTCCCGAGAAAACTATAATCATGTATCTTAAATCACCTTAGATTAAAGTATTTTGTTTAAAAGGATGGATTGGAAACTGGCTCCCACCATGAATGGGGAATTGAAAAAAAAGAATCATCATACGAAACTTTAATATAAAACTCATCCAAAAAATATAAATGAAAACAAGGAAACTTTATGTCCAATGTAACAACATCCGCTCCCTTGGACATGGTAGATTTGGAATGCAAATGATTTCAAATGGTATAAGAGTGAAATTGCTTTCAAATGATCCTAGACATTGACCACTTTGAATCCATTGTCATTTTCCGACCACCCAGAAAGCATGGGGTTTTCAAACAAAATTTTGACATGCGAAGTTTCCTAAACACAAACTATCATCTATTTCCCATATAGAGGGAAAGTGCCATCTCATTTCAACTACCAGACCTGCAAATTGTCATTGTCACCCTCCCACTCATTGTTGGAATAATGATTGTCCTATGAAGAAGCCCACCCATTGTTATATTTTCCTCCTCCTTCCTACAAAATCCCAGTCATTGCTTTATTACTATTGGGGGTATGTAGTTAGAAATGACTACTAGTTCTCTAACCTTTTTCCATCAAAGAATAATGGAATCATTCCAACTTCCTATAGAGGCTAGGCTTCTTGGTTGAGTCAGTCCAACAATAACACCACTGCAATTTAAAAAATTTCATGCTTATGGGCACTAATGGCAAGAAGAAATCAACCAGTGCATGAAGAAGAGGATGAAGTGTTTAGTTCCTTGCCACATGGACCAAAGATATATTGGCACATGTGCACTAATTTTGGAAATGAATCGACCTGACAAGCTAACGCATTGTGACTAGAATCAGTGATTTGAATGAATGGACTAAATTGCTTTCATGGTTGTCTAATGGATATTAATGGGCATGAGATATTTCTAGGTATGCATCAAAGATAAGATCCATAAGGGGAAAGACCTTATGGAATTATTTATATATATCCCCAAGGGTTAGCTCAAGTGGTCTTCATCCAGACGTTAGATCTCTCGCCCAATGATCAGTTGGGGAGGTCACGTGTCATGGGTTTGACACTCTTGATCCCCTTGGGGTTAGGCTCTGTAATTAGGGCCGACAATTTACCATGTTTACCATCCATG
>JZKD02S0421986.1:60936-72367 GCA_000966675.3 Picea glauca | reverse complement strand
GGGAAATATTAGAGAAAATGTATATTTCCCCCCACCCCACCCTCATATTAATATAAGGGTGGGGTAGGGGGTAATATTAGAGAAAATGTGTTATACATTTTCTTTAGTATTACCCCCCACTCCCACCCTCTTATCAGGGTGATCAGGGTAGGCGTTGGGGGTAATATTAATGAAAATATATTATACATTTTCTCTAATATTACTCCCCACCCCCACCCTGAGAAAACGTATTATGGGGTGGTGGGTAATATTAGAGAAAATGTATACATTTTCTATAATATTACCCTCCACCCCCACCCTCATATGAGATATGATGGTGGGGGTGGGCGATAATATTAGAGAAAATGTTAATACCTTTTCTCTAATATTACACCTCACCACCACCCTCATATCCCCACCCTCATATGAGAGGGGGTGGGGAGTACTATTAGAGAAAATGTGGGGGGTAAATTTAAAGAAAATTGTACCATCCCCAACCACCCACGGGCCGGGGCATGCTACCTTCAAGTCCGCCCTTGGACTATTTTCTCTTACTGATACCTTATTTCATGAATAAGAACGCATAAGATAAAAGAAAATACGACATACACAACAATATCCAACAAGCATGCATATTCTAAGATTCATATAAACCATAATTAAATATATAGCGAAAATACATTATTATACATGTAAATGATAATTAAATTACACAGCAGAATACATTCATACATAGATAATGATAACAGGACAAAGAGCACTTATCTCTATGAAATATGACACCAACTCGCTCCAAACCAAGGATGCTCCACCCAACCGTAGACACCACTGCTCCAAATCTCAACAGAAGTGTCACCCCCAAGATAGGGCTATGAATCCATAAGGACAGTTCCAGAGTGTGCTTGGGTTCCAAAACTAGTAAGATCTCAAGCTCTCACAGGTTTCCCAACACCCACAACAATCCAAGTATCCAGCTCTCTTCTACCCAGCCTATACCACCTGATAAAATGGACCTCCACCCTTCTCTACCACGCAGTCCATCAGGCAGTCCTTCTCCTTCCCGCCAAGGCCTCCAACACAGTTGGTCCAAAATCACAATGCTGGAACTCGACTCGTAGTGGTGAGAAAAATAGGGCACATGCCAATGCATCTTAGACATGTAGATCCCAAGTCATAGATGGATTTAACCAACGACCATTACAACCAACTATCTTGTGGCTAATCTTCAACAGTTTGACTCCCTTTCCCAAAGAAAGATGCAAATGAGGATGGATCAATGGATGGGTAAATGGGTACATGAAAGTGCGTGAGGGAAATGAATGAATGTACAAAAAATCAACAAACAAACCATCAGTCAAAACCCCCCAACAGACCAGAGGCAGGTTTAAGTAACTTCGTGGGGGAATCAAGAACCTCCTGGCCTTCCCCACAAAGCTCACGTAACCGATCCCCTCCCTTAGAAAAAAAGTTTAATTAAAAATAGGAATCAACACTCAGCCCCTCAAGCCCCCTCTCTTGTGGAATCATAGCCCCCTATAACTCTCGTCCTTGTCCATCTAGCAGCCAACGATGTGTTTATTATTAATAATGATAAAAACATTACATTTCTTGGGCACACTGGCCATTTAATAATTGTTTGGGCACTCTAGCCTCTCAGCATTGTAACAATACATTATTTAAAATGGGGGTTCAAAACCTGGGGTGTTACATCCCCTCCCCATTATTTTGGCATTGTCCTCGGTGCATATACAAAATAGAGATCAAAATCTCAAATTTATTCAAAAATCTGCAGGTACTCTGCCCGCATGGCATCTTCATGCTCCCATGTAGCATTTTCAGGACCGTAGTAGGTCCATTGGACTTTTACCAGTTCTATAACTCGATTCTGGAGCATTTTTACCTTTTTGTCCAATACCTATACTAACTGAACCTGAAAGTCTCCCTCCGTCTTTACCTGAATCAGATGCTAATCAATAACATGGTTAGGATCATGTACATATTTATTTAGTAAAGATACATGAAATACATTATACAAATTCATGGAAGCAGGCAATGCAATCATGTATGAAACTAGCCCTATTATGTCTAATATTTCAAATGGACCACAAAATTTGGATGCCAGCTTTGTACAACTACCCAATTTCAAAGAGATTTTATTGGGCTTCACTTTCAAAAGTACATGCTCCCCTACTTTAAATTCTCTAGCTATCCTGTTCTTGTTTGCATAAACTTTCTATCTATCCTGGGTTGCCTTTAAATTCTGCTTGATCTTAACCACCTGGTCTTCCATGTCCTTGAGTAACTTCAACCCAAGTACCACTCTATCTGCTTGGTTGTCCCAACTCACTAGAGTATTTCACTTCCTACCATATAAGGCTTCAAATGGGATCATTCTCAATGAAGCTTGATACCCATTATTATATGCAAACTCAACCAAGTGTAAGTAATCTTCCCACTTTGATGGCTTATCCATCGCATATATTCTCAGCATGTCTTCAATTATTCGATTGAATCTCTATGTTTTCCCATCCATCTGGGGATGATATGCTATGCTAAAGTTTAGATTTGTGCCAAACCCTTTAAACAATCCCCTCCAGAAATTGGAGGCAAACTTCATATCTCTGTCCGAGATGATTGTCCTAGGTATCCCATGCAACCTAGCAATTTCCTTCATGAAAATTTATGCAATATTAGCCATTGTATGTGTTGTCTTCATAGACACAAAATGAGAATCCTTTATTAATTTTTCAACCACCACCATGATTGAATCATGTTTCTTATTCGTTCTGGGTAATCCTGTGATGAAATCCATGGTGATTACTTCCCATTTCTTCTCTGGAATTGGCAATGGTTGTAGCAAACGCGCTGGGTGCCTATTCTCAAACTTCACCTTCTGACATTCTATACATCGAACGATGTAATCAACAACATCCTTCTTCATTCATGGCCAAAAGAACTGGCTTCCTAATGTTGTAATTGTTTTCTAGTAACCGGGATGTCCAACATAAGGAACATCATGCATTTCCTTCAGTACCAAATTCCTTATTTCTCTGGAACTAGGAACACAGTTTCTATTTTTATGCATGATTAATCCATCTTCTTTTATCTCATACTCCTTTATTTTCTGTTGTACATTTCCTTGTTGTAAGTTTTCCTTTACCTGTAGGTAATGCTGATCTGTAACAAGACCATCTAAAATTATTCTCTTCAATTCTGATTAATGCATATTGACATTAGTAGCATGCATGAGATGCACTCTTCTACTAAGTGCATCGACAAATTTATTCTCCTTTCCCTTGATATGATTGATATCGAAGTCATATTCACTTAGAAATTTCAGCCATCTTGTTTTCTTGATATTCAAGGTCGGTTGTTCAAAAATATACTTCAGGCCAATGTGGTCTGTCCTTAATTCGAATTTCTTCCCCATGAGGTAATGCCTCCACAACCTCAAGGCGTGAACAATGGAAGCAAGTTCCAAGTCATGTGTGGCATAGTTCCTCTCATGTTCCTTAAGATTTATGGACTCATATCCAATGACATGTCCATTTTGTGTAAGGACTCCCCCAAGTCCTTCCTTACATGTGTCTGTACATACCACAACTTTCATTTGGGTCAGCAATCTTTAACACAAGCACACTAGTAAGTAATTCCTTCAACAGATTAAAATTATTTTCACACTTGAGTGTCCATTCAAATTTAGTTCCCTTCTTTTGCAAAGAAGTGATGGGATGAGAAATCTTAGAGAACCCTACTATGAACCTTCTGTAGTAGCCAGTTAATCCCATAAAATATCTGACGTTTGACACATTTCTGGGTGTTGGCCATCCTCTAATGGATTCGATCTTCTCTGGATCTACTACTATGCCCTACTCCGAAATAATGTGTCTCAAGTAATGGATCTTCTTTTGATAAAAAGACCAGTTACTCAACTTGGCATACAACTAATGTTCTCTAAGTAGTTGCAATACTAGTCTTAAGTGATGTTCATGCTCCTATTTAGACTTATAATAGATAAGTATGTCATCCAGGAATACTATCACAAACTTATCCAAATAATTTTTGAATAAGCCATTCATTAAGCACATGAAGACAACTGGTGCATTGGTCAGTCTGAATGGCACCACTACAAATTCATAATGCCCATACCTGGACCTAAAGGTTGTCTTATGAATGTCTTCTTCCTTGATTCTTACCTGATGGTATCCTTCCCTTAGGTCAATCTTTGAAAGTATTTTTTCTCCTCTTAGCTGATCAAAGAGGTCATCAATTCGGGGTAGAGGATACTTGTTCTTTATAGTGTACTTGTTCAACTATCGAAAGTCAATACACAACCTCAAGGTTCCATCCTTCTTCTTGACAAAAAGTATTGGTGCTCCCCAAGGTGAAACACTTGGATATATGTACCCTTTCTTCAACAATTCCTCCAACTGCATTTGTAATTATTTTAACTATTGTGTGCTCATTCTGTAAGGTGTTTTTGACACTGGGGCAGCTCCTGGAACTAAATCAATTAAGAAATCTATCTCCCTCCTCGGTGGCAATCCTGGTATTTATTGGAATACATCTTCAAATTCATGTAGCACCGAGAAATTTTCAAGGCTTGCCCCCTTTGTATTATTTGTCTCTTCCACAGGAGCGGAATACAGTTGAGATCCTTTCCTAAAACATCTTTTCAGTTGTAAGGCTGAAATCTCCCTTATATATATGGGTCTTGGAACTCCTTTCACGGTTCTCTTTTTTCCATTTCCATCAAGACATGTAAATGTGTTATTATGACAATATAGGACAACATGATGCTTTTCCAACTAGTCCATTCCAATCAGAATATCATAAGACCCCATTGGTATGATATTTAGATCCAGACTAGTATTCACGCCATTAAGACTTATGGAACAACTTTTGACCATATCATAGATTCTTCTTTTGGTTCTAGTGGCTAACTGAACCAAACTTGCTTTTCCAAGTTTACTTTTCTCCAAATGTAATCTGTCCACTATCTTAGGATCAATGTAGCAATGACTTTCTCTTGAATCAATTAAAATAGCAATAGGCTGATTTATGATCTTATCTTCCACCTCGATCGTATTGGACTGGTACTCTGTTTGTTGATCATTTAGAGCTGCATAGATTCTTCCCATATCTTCAATTGTTGTAACCTCTTGGATGTTGTGCACAATATTCACTCTGTCCTTTCTACATGGGCTATCATTATATAGGTGATCTTCCTTGCATCCCCAACATTGGATTGGTGGTCTTCCCCTTTTTCCTAAGGAATATTCCTTCTTGAAATCCCCCTTAGCATACTAATCTTGATGATTTTTATTAGGCTCATTCCTATTGAAGGGAGGTTTGAATCCCTTCCTCCTCTGATCGGGCTTCACATTCTTCTTGTCCTTCCAAGATTTTTGCAGGGATTATCTTCCCTAGCCTTGCTCATATAGGTATTTATCCTTTCTGATGGCCTCAGTCAAGTTCTTGGGTTCATCATACTTGATCTTTTCCTTTTAAAAGGCTAGAAATTCACTTAGAAATCTCTATATTTTCACTTTCTCATCAATGATGAACCTGACATATTTTAACAATCCTAGGAACTTCTTCTTGTATTCTGCCATAGTCATGATTCCCAACCTGATTTCAAATAACTTCTGCATTTTCATGTCATAGAAATGCTTTGAGAGGTACTCCTTCTGTAAGTACTTCTTGAACTGTTTCCAAGTGATCCTACTTTCATTAACATGTTCCACTTGCTTCAGTTGGTCCCACCACATTGAATCTTTCCCATGTAAATGGTAGGTGGAAATCCTAGCTTCCAGGTTGGATGAATAGTTATGCAATTGAAAATATCTCCTGAGCCCGAGCAACCATGATTCGACATTATCTTCTCTTTCTCTTTCGCCCCCAAAGGAAGGTGGCTTGAGCTTCCTCAGCTCTCCTTGAAAACTATCTACCTCTTGTTTCCTTCTTTGGTGTCTGACAAGCGACACCTCTGGACTGCTTACGGAATCATCTGTTGCATACAAATTTCTTTCTTAGTAAGGAGGTGAGTGGTGTCCATGAGCTCTGCTAGCACTTCTGGAATAACGAACTCTTCCACGATCATCCATTCTTTTATGGCACCTGCCTGCACAATCTATCACCACGTGGTGAAATACTAGAAATGGACACTTGCCCTATTCATGCGGGTGACACATCTCACGTTCTATCTGACATTTCAATCATCGACATGCTAAAAAATTACTGACACATGGCACAGATCTCATGTGTCCACATCATCCCAGGTGATGTTCGCAAGCCACGTCACTTCGGGAATTCCAGGGTTCACATCACCTCTGGGTGAGGTCATCGTGCCCCACCAGTTTGGCTCTTTGGGCTTCGGGCTTCAGGAGTTTTCAAACTAGCACACATCCAATTATCTCGAACTATGCATTCCCAAACTGGACAATCTGTCGCCATGTGTCCTCCTAGATCTGACGACTAAGTTTTACTTCGAGGCTCCGAAATTTGGAGATCTCAAACCTCAACCTTTTTTTTGAAAAAGTTTTTGTCTGAAGCTTGCGATTTGGTGACGTGTGCCACCCCGCAGATTGACGACTATGATTTCTTCAGGACTTCGGACTTCGAAAATCTCAAAATTTAAAACTTATTTGGCCCCATGAGATTTTATCCGAAGCCCTAGATCTGGTGATGCGTGGCTCACGACAGATCAATGGATGAGATCCTTTGGGGTCTTCGGGTTTCCTAAGTCTCAAAATTCAAACCCCCTCCTCGCTCACTTTTTCCCGGAGTGTTTTATTTGGAGCACGCGATCGGTGGATGCGTGTCCTCCCACAGATCGACGGTTCCTAGGCTACTTTATCTCTTCAGAGGTTCGTCGCTCGAGAACTAGCATGTCACATCACTGCATGCCTTTCAATTTGCAGGGGAACGCATCGGCGGTTTGGAGTAACCTGCTTTTATCCCCACAATTCTCCTGATGCTAACACTTAACCCTTTGGTGAAACCGTGGTTTGGATTGCAAGACCGCCTTGGGGAATTAACTCCCATGAAACTTGGTTCCCCGCAATGCCTCATGTCCGTTGATCTCTCTCTCCCATGGGATTCAACGATGGTGACCTTAACCCTTGATTCCTTTTCATTGAACGACCCCTATTCCCCTGTCATCCGATCCAATGATCTTAGATCTCTCCGATCCTACAGTGGAGATCGCTCCTAAATTTGAAGGGGACGATCACGATCCTTCGAACCCCTTACAACGGATCTCTGGCGATCTAACTCCTGCGTAGATTCTGCAACACCATTCCTCCTGAGATTTTAAACTTCACAGTCAGAGTTTGATCTCGACCATGAGACTCTGGCCAATAGACCCAACCCATACCAGCTTGGTGTTTCAACCAGAAGCTCTGATGAAAATCTGTAACATCCCCAACCACCCACAGGCCGGGGCGTGCTACCTTCAAGTCCACCCTTGGACTACTTTATCTTACCGATACCTTATTTCATGAATAAGAATGGATAAGATAAAATAAAAGACGATATGCACACCAATATCCATCAAGCATGCACAATCTAAGATTCATTTAAACGATAATTAAATATATAGAGGAAATACATTCATATACATGTAAACGATAATTAAATTACACAGTGGAATACATTCATACACAGATAATGATAACACGATAGAGAGCACTTATCTTTATGAAATATGACACTAACTGGCTGCAGACCAAGGATGTTCCACCCAACCGTAGACACCATTGCTCCAAATCTCAACAACAGTGTCACCCTGAGCCAGGGCTATGAATCCACAAGGACGGTTCTAGAGTGTTCTTGGGTTCCCAAACCAGTCAGCTCTCAAGCCCTCATAGGTTTCACAACACCCACAACAATCCAAGTACCCAACTCTCTTCTACCCAACCTGTACCAGTCGAGAGAATGGACCTCCACCCTTCTCTACCACGCAATCCCTCAAGAAGTCCTTCTCCTTCCTGCCAGGGCCTCCAACACAGTTGGTCCAGAATCTCAATGTTGGAACTCTCAGGATTCGTAGTTGTGAGAAAAACAGGTCACAGGCCAATGCATCTCAGACATGCAAGCCCCAAGTCATAGCTGGATTGCACCAGCGACCATTACAGCCAACTATCCCGTGGCTATCCTATGGCAAGACACGGATGAGGATGGATCAATGGATGGGTAAATGGGTGCATGAAAGTGTGTGAGGGAAATGAATGAACGTATAAGAAATCAATGAACAAGTCATCAGTCGAACCCCCCCATCAAACTAGAGGCAGGTTTAAGTAACTTCATGGGGGATTCAAGAACCTCCTGGCCTTCCCTAAGAATCTCACGTAACCGACCCCCTCCCTTAGACAAAAGGTTTAATTAAAAATAGGAATCAACACTCAGCTCCTCAAGCCCCCTCTCTCGTGGAATCATATCCCCCTATAACTCTAGTCCTTGTCTGTCTAGTAGCCAACGATGTGTTTATTATTAATAATAATAAAAAAATTACATTTCTTGGTCACATTGGCCCTTTAATAATTATTTGGGCACTCTGGCCTCTCAACATTGTAACAATACATTATTTAAAATGGGGGTTCAAAACCTGGGGTGTTACAAAAATGCATTAACATTTTCTCTAATATTAGCCCCCACCCCCACCCTCATATGAGGGTGAGAGTGGGGGTTAATATTAGAGAAAATGTATTATGATGGTGGGGGTGGGGGTAATATTAGAGAAAATGTATTAACATTTTCTCTAATATTACCCCCCACCCCCACCCTCGAAAATGTATTATGAGGGTGAGGGTGGGGGTGGGGGTGAGGAGTAATATTAGAGAAAATGTTTTAACATTTTACTAATATTACACCCCACCCCCACCCTCATATTCATTTGAGGGTGGGGGTCGGGGGTAATATTAGAGAAAAAGTATTATTCATATGAGGATGGGGGTGGGGGCTAATATTAGAGAAAATGTACCACCCTTATATAAGGGTGGCGGTGGGGGGTAACATTAGAGAAAATGTACCACCCTTATATGATGGTGGGGGTGGGGGGTAATATTAGAGAAAATTTATTATACATTTTCTCTAATATTACCCCCCACCCCCATATTCATATGAAGATAGGGGTGGGGGTTAATATTAGAGAAAATGTATTATGGGATTTATCTAATATTACCCCCCACCTCAACCCTCAAAATGTATGGAGGTGGGTGGTAATATTAGAGAAAATGTCTAATACATTTTCTCTAATATTACTACCCACCCACACCCTCACACTCACCCTCACCCTCATATATGTATAATACATTTTCTCTAATATTACCCCCCAACCCCACCCTCATATGAGGGTGTGGGTGGGGGGTAATATTAGAGAAAATGTATACCCCACCTTCTCATTTTTATAAATTGTTATTATTATTATGTTTCATAACATTTAAATTACATTTCTTACAATTAAAAATAAAAAGGTACACAATTATTTCTGATTTTTTATTTACTATAATGTTTTAGGGTGGAGGTGAGGTAATATTAGAGAAAATGTATAACCCACCTTCTCATTTTTATAAATAATTTTTATTATTATATTTTATAACATTTATAATTACATTTCTTACAATTAAAAATAAAAAGGTATAAAATTATTTTTGATTTTCTATTTACTATGATGTTTTAAAACTCGAGACACAATTAGACCTTTTTATCTTTGTACCTCTCATTAAATTTCCATTTTATTTCCATTATGCATCTAAACTCAAATAGTAATATATATAGTTAATGATATAGGGGGTCCCTTGTCCCATAAACAAGGGGGTCTCGTACACCAATTAGGTGTTTGGCTTGGCCGTGACCTTAAAAATAGATTATTATTATTATTATTAATGATGTTTTAAAACTCCAGACTCAATTAAAGCTTTCTATCTTTGTACCTCTAATTAAATTTCCATTTTATTTCCATTATGGCATCTAAACTCAAATAGTAATATATATAGTTAATGGTATATTATTAATTTCTATTATGATGATTATGGAATGTTTATTAATAATTTTTTAAATTTGTTTTACTCATACATGGGGCCACCAATACATTTGATGATGGATTACACTCCATAATAACTATCGAGTTTTTATCGTATCTTAGCAATTATTATCGAGTTTATTTGTCATATCTTAGATTTGTATTACTACATGTTGGATTCATTAAGTGGATTATGTCTTGTATCACCTTGGCCTCTTTTACTATCCTTATCAATGGTTCGGGCTTAGCTTTTTTCAAACCCTCTCACAGTCTTAGTTAGGGTTTCCCTCTATGTCCATACTTGTTTTTATTAGTAATGGAAGGTCTCAGTATAGTAATTTCGGAGGGAAAAGAAAAAATAGAATTCAAGGGGTGAGGATTGGTAGAACAGAACAACTTACTCACGTATTGTTCATCGATGATGTTTTTCTTTTATGTTTTTGCTTGGTAACAAAGGGCATATAGTTTTAATAAATTTTGGATTTATTCTGTGAAGATACATGTATGACTGTCAACATAAATAAGTCTACAATATATTTTTTGTTGATAGAGGCAGATATTAGGAATTTCTTAGTTACTCTATTTTATTTTCCTACCTAAGAGATGGATGAGGATATGAAATACCTTGGGTATACCCTAAATCCTAACAAATATGGGATGTATGATTGGAAATGACTATTGACTGAGGTTGAGAAGAGGATAAAATTTTGGTGCAATAGATGTATTTCACGAGGTGGTCACTTAGTCCTCATTAAATTGGTAATTGAAGCCATTCAAGTGTACTGGAATTTATTATCTTATATACCAAAGGGTGTACTTCTAAAAATTCATAAATTATGTTTTAATTACCTTTGGAAAGGGATTGGAAATTACCTAGGGTCTCATCTGGTCAACTGGAAGGTAGTGTTTGTCCCTAACGGATAGAGAGGATAGTGAAAAAATATCCACATCTTTGGGAAATATTTAGTATCCAAATCGCTTTGGGTCTTCTTAACATGTGATAGCTTGTGGAGAAGGATATTGATTGAAAAATAAATAGCTCCATGTTCATTGTTGGATTGGATACATAGACATCAAAAGAGTATTCATGGAGTTCCGAACCAATGGAAGGAATTGATGTTGCTTTTCTCTTTGATTGGGAAGTTTTTGGCTTGGAAGTTAGGATCGAGTGCACAAGTCAGGATATGCATTGATGCTATAGTCAATTGTGGGAGGAATATTTTTCTCCCAAATCTTCTTGTAAATCATTTTAGATCCATGGGGTGCTACACTCTTAATAGAGTTGGCAATGCTTGCAGTACATTTATTTGGAGACAAGGTTGGCTAAGTGCTCAAGAGTTGGGTCTGGTGGAAAAATGGCACCAGCATTGGAACCTGTATACTACGGAGTTGAGTAAGGAACACATCCATTTATGAGAGAATGAGGAT
>JZKD02S0421986.1:48063-59067 GCA_000966675.3 Picea glauca | reverse complement strand
CCATCAAATATTTATATCTGTTTTCCTATTTTATTTTGTTATTATTATAGCATTGGGTCACGAGTCAAAGTGCTCTGACCTCTTATTAATTAATCTCCCCATTTCTAATATTTCCTATGTTTTTCTTAAATTTTATATTAACTTGAATTATTTAAAAAAACAACACTATTTTCATATTTATCAAATTTCAATCATCGAATTTGTGATTGGGTGAATATTCTTTGACATAACATTATTCCCCAGGTATGAGGTATTTAATTTTTTCCATTGTCAGAGTTAAAAAATAATTTAAAAAATACAAATTTCTTAGTGGTTGTTATGTAGGTTGTTCTGACAATGTTACAGATGAGTTCTGAATACTTAACGTCAGTCGAGTTTTGACAACTACTCATCGCTTGGATCACCGCTTAGCCACCCGCTCAACTTCTAGCCATTGCTTGGCCACCTTCTCAACGCCTAGCCACCTGCTCATCAACTTAGCCACCCACCTGCTCAAATTCTAGCCACTACTTGGCCACCTGCTCAATTGGAAAATATCCAAATTAACATAGGTGGTGCTATGTTTAAAGTAATTCATAACATCACTATTATATCTTTTCATTTTTATATCATTATTAAGAATTGAATTTAAACTCTCATATGAATTACCTTGCAATACTTTTGAATCAATAGCATTAACAAGGACAAGCTAGAGTTATTACAGAATGTAATCTTGTTGGTAAGATATTAATATTATCTATTTTTCTGTGAATTGTAGTTTATATCCATGACAAAAGCTACTGTAGCTAGCTAGCAATAGCTAGCAATGCAGGAGATGAGCTAAAATGATTGGTCGAGTCTTATGAGCATATGAGCAAACAGGGAAAGGAGAGATAAATTCAAGGTCAAGTTATCACTTACAAGTTAGCTGACCAACAAAGAGAGTTATAAGGTCAGATTCTCATTCTCATAGATAAATTTAGCATGTTATATAAGATAAAATAATTCCCACCCGAGGCTGCTATTACATGAAAATCAGTTATTTAGATTGTGCACTTATATATGATTGATGCAAAAAACCATTGATTTTCCCCCTCTGTTATCAGTGATTTTTTCCTGCAGATCTGTTATCAGTGATAGAATGATAGAAAATCTATAAAGGATTGAAGATTGTACACTTATAGGTGATTGTTGCACTGAACCATCGAATTTTCCTTGCAGTTGTGTTATCATGTGTTCATTGTTCATAAGGATTATAAGGAACATTAGCATAAATCCCCACACTTATTCTATTACATGTTCGTTTTTCTTCTATTACCTGTTTGTTTTTTGAAAAAAAGGATAAAAAATAACAAATTGTGAAGAGATTTGTATTGGAAAATCTATAAAGGATTGAAGATTGTGCACTTACTTATAGATGATTGCTGCAAAAAAACATCGACTTTTCCCCCCATATTTGTTATCACCTATTCATTGTTCATAAGGATTATAAGGACCATTAACATAAATCCCCACTCTTCTTCTATTACCTTTTCATTTTTGAAACAACGATAAGAAATAACAAATTGTTCAAAGATTTTATTGGAAAATGGAAAATCTATAAAGGATTAGATTGTGCACTTAATGATTGCTGCAACAAATCATCGATTTTTATCCATAGCTCTGTTATCACCTGTTCATTGTTCATAAATGACGAAGAATTAAAAAACTGTATAGAGATTTTTGTTGAATAAACTACTAAGGGTTGAATGATTAAGCACTTAGATAGGAGTCTTGCAACAAGCCAACATTTTTATTTGTCAAAGGTCCACGAGGAAGCCGCAAGCATGTTTCCTTTGCAATAGTTTTTCCCAAATCTTTAAGATGATTATGCATATTTATACAATTTTCACTATCCACCTGCATTAGTTTCTTTTCTAGTGGACTTTATAATATATCCTCTCTCTTTTCTAGTGGACTTAATAATATATCCTCTCTTTGGTTCTCTATGAACTAGGATAACTTCTCAAACTTACTACTACTTATACCTCAGACTAGGTTTTCTAAGGGCTGCTTTGAGCTTCATTTAACCCAGGCCGCTTACTGTATTGCTATAAATAGACCTCCTTTAGTTAATGAGAGAATGGAGGTTAAACTACCTTTCTAACTTAATAAGTGAGGATGGAAGCCAGACGATAGATCATTCCAATGAGCAGGTGAGAAAAAAGGTAGATCATTAAAGCGAGCAAGCTAGAGATAGAAAATCGATCTCTTCGGGTGCAAGAAAGAATCAAAGGGATAAGGATAATCATTTTGATAGATTAGAAGAGGAATTACACATAAAAAAAAATCCAAAAAGTAACATATGCAACGCTCTCAAAATGATGTTTTTTTATCTTACTGCAACTAGGGCTTGAACAACCTGCCTGTTGCTATTGTTTAAAGCAATCACTCATTCAACCCTTACCAATTCATTCCAAAATATCCCTTGGTTGGGAGTGGAAGAGAAATAATTAATTTGCAGAGAGAAATACTTAATTTGCAGAAAGTAATGAATTAACTCCTCCCTCCCACATCCTTTAATGAGAAAAAATATCACGAGAAGATCAAAAGACTAAGAAATGAACAACCCGTTGCCTAGAGTGGGTTGCTTGAGAAATGATTGACCCCCTACACTATGAAATTCATCAAATTGACATATGGCACTATGGCATTCAATAAATAGACATATGGTACTATGATAACCATGTAGAACAGAATAAAATACAAATTTGTTACATGGGTTCAAGTTGTTGGCAGGAAACATATCTTGTGATATGTTTTTTACACCAAACACATTGAGCAAATTAAGAAATAGTCTAGCCACTGAAGAAAAGTTTCTAACTAAAAGTCGACTATGCTAATAGATATTACGCCTCCTCTTTACCAACGATAATAGTAGTTTTTTTCCTGGTGAAAGGCTATGCACTTGATTGAAGGTGTTGATGAACCTCATTTACCGACACCTCTTTCTCGTTATGTTACCCATAAATCTTTCTCATTATGTTTCCCAGAAAAGGATTAGCCACTTCTGTAACATATCTCTGGGTCACGCCTGCGAAATTATATGGTAGAGTTAAAATGTGAATTTGGCTATGGAATTGATGATAAGACTTATAATGTGAATTTGGTTTGGTATGGCGCTATAGCTAGCAGCCAAATCTCTGAAAAAAACTTAGATAATTATTTTACACAAATTTTGTTGTAATTCTTTTGCACAATTTTTTTTGTATGCATCTAGCCTCTAGGTACTGTGTCGCTACATGTATTTCCATTATCTTGAAATCCATGTCTACGGTTATTACTGTTGTAATGCGTTTGAACCTCTCTAGAAATGAGCTCACTCTTCGTCTCTTTTTAAGGTGGTTCAATTCATTTGTTGCGTTGAGTGCAAGTATTTTGGAATGGACAACGGTTGAGTACTTGGGGCACTGAAAGGAAACTAATGAATAAATCAAGTAGCTGCAGGAACGTACATTGGAAAAGAGGTGGAGGCGGAGGTCATAGTTAGGAGACTTTATATTCACACTATACGTTGAAAACAAATTGTTGTACTACGCAAGCGATTAGCTGCAACAATTCCAATAGCTTGATATTCTCTAGGGATTTTATAAATTCCTCTAAGGAAGGACACACTTTTTCTCTCACAACTTAGGCGTTGTAATGTGGAACAGGAATAAAGATACATAGAAATTGAGAGACCTCTGTATATAATCAAGAATTTGGATTTATTAGCCTTCAAGTATCAATAAAAGAACTATATCCAGTTTATTTATTTATTTATTTTTATTTTTATTTTCAGTTTTTTTTTATATGTTTTTTTTATTGCATGCTTTAATTGTCTTTAACTGTAGTTTGTTTAATAAAGTTGATGAATTTTGTTTTTATTTTTTTATTAATTTGTATTTATATTCAGATTTTAAATATATTTTTTATTATTTAATTTTACTATTTATTTTAAAATTGTTTTAAAAATATTATAATTTATGTTAAAATAATAAAAAATAGTTAACCACCATAAATTTTATAATTGATTAACAAAATTAAAAATTATATTTGATATCAATCAAAATTTTCATATTTATAATATTATTAAATTATATTTTTAAAATTAATCAAATTTTTTATATTTATAATATTATTAAATTAATTTTTATACTTTATTTATGATACTACTAATTTTTTTTAAAGAGCGGAATAATTTTTTTTTAATACATCATCTACTTATCATTGCCAACAAATCTAGCCACATAATTCATGCGTCTCCACTTGGATACCCTAGGCTATGTCTTTCCATGATAGCTAAATCTAATGGTACCCTAGGCGATGTCTTTCCATGATAACAAAATCTAAGCTAGAACCTGACCCGTGGCACTGGAAATCTAAACATTACCTTACTCAATCCAAAGAAATGCTTGTTCGTTGTGACTCAAGGCAAGTTGTTGGGCCATATTGTATGTAAGGAAGGGATTTACATAGATTCAGAAAGAGTTAACTCCATAAACGAGCTCAGCCCCCCGACATCCAAGAACGGAATCTAGTCATTGTTTGGGAAAATCAATTTTGTGCGAAGATTTGTTCCTGATTACGTAAGCATCATAAAGTCGATCAATCTATTGCTGAAAAAGGAGCAAATATTCAAGTGGACAACAACTTCTCAAGAAGCGTTCAAAAATATCAAATGAGAAATCACCACCGCTCCTATCCTCATCAGTCCAGATTTCCAAAGAGACTTCATTATCTATTCTCTTGCCACAGAGGTAGTTGTTGCATCCGTTCTCACTCAGAAAAATAGCAATGGAGAAGAACTCCCGATAAGTTTTATGAGCAAACCATACACAACTATGATTTTAGGTATTCAGAACTCAATAAGCAAGCATTGGCTCTTATAAAAGAAGTAGCACACTTTCATACATATATATTAAACTCCCATGTTATAGATTATGTTCCCTCATCACCAGTGAAGATGCTTCTAAATCAACAGTGGAGAGAAGGAAAATGGGCTAACTGGTTGGTAAAAATACAAGAATATGATATCGATATTAAACCTTTAAAGGAAATCAAGGGACAAGGTTTATGAAAGCTCATCGCAAATGGGGACTTGGTCGATGGGATGATTTCAATCTCAGTCAGAGAACCATTAGCTGATTTAGAATGGTACAGAGATATTATATTATACTTAAGGTCTACCTTCTACATTTTGACCCCCGGACTCACTGAACTTCCAAGTCTCATTCTTCCTACAATGAATCCGTCTGACTGTCGTGCTATCCTATACTTAGTCGATTTTGAACCTTTTGTAATCGTGGGTTTGCAGGTTCCCGGGTTCACACAAGTCTTAAATATTATTTCACTCTCGTCCGTCCCCTCCACCCTCGTGCTCTTCCCAATGCACATTTATTATTATTTGAATGATAACATCTCATCATGCATATTCGTAAAGATTGTCATTAATAAGTGAAGGGCTGGAGGAGATCTCCTATTAAAACGCATTAAACCAAGATTTACAGAGGGTTATATTCTCCCTCTCAAGCATTCATTTTAAACATTATCTGGATCAAAGGAACATTTTCTTCAACTTATGGCAACAACTCGACAAGAATTTTGTGGAGATACATTGAACATTTTCGGGCGTGAAGACTAGAGCTTTCAGTGGTCCAGAGCATATTCTTACTACTCATCCCCTTCTTCCCAAAAGGAAGTAATCTGGATGTCTGGAATTGTGTGCGCAGGTTGTGTCCCAGAATTATTTGACTGTAAGGAGTTGGTTTCCTGGTGTGTCGAGAGATATATTCCAGGCCAGCGAATCATTCAATTTCGGGATCATTCCCATGTCTCTCTGTCGCCTCAGGTATTTTGTAAGATGTTGAGACTTCCTGAGCCAATGTTTACCTTCAAGGGAGAATATTGCAGAGAATTATTAAAGAAGCATAAAAATGGATTAGAACTCTTACTTGAGTTCTTGGAGATCCCAATAGCAATCCCTGAGGACATCATGAGATTTCAGGTTAGCTCATTCAAAAATCCTTTTAGGGAAATTGCTTGGATTTTCAAGAGGATAACAGGACAATAAACTACAACCAACATTTCCCAAATGATTCTTTACATTTTATATTTTATGGTCAAGGAACAGACCATATTCGATTGGGGCAAGTTGATTTCCATTGAAATGTCTTCCCAAATGTCACAATACAAGAAGGAGAAGAAATTCTTCATGCCATCTTATTTGGTTTTCATGATAGAACATTGTTGTCAATTTTTGCGATTATTTGTGTGTAAGAAGGTAAACTATGAATTCGACCCGGTAACCTTCTGGTATCAAACATTATGGAGACACAAAACCTCCCAGCATTTTTATGAAATTTTTAATGATTTTATCTCCTTTTTTAAAGGCCCGTTGTTTGCAAAGGGCACTCCCTGAATTTCTGGCCAGGTGAGTAAGTTCCTAGATACAAAGGGGACACTAGAACAAATGGATAATTACAATGTCATAAGGATTTTTGGTACCAAGGAAAATCCTTCCTTCCTTCCATGCCACATATCTGACAAAATGTTTGTTACTGAAATAGCAAGACAGTACAACTATTGGTTGCATTTTTTCCATGAAAATAGAAAAAATCAATTCATACCTCTTCCTTGAAAAATTGGGGACTTCATATTAAAAAATATGAACAAGATTGATGAATTTGCAGGCCATTTCCACGATCTGAATCTAAGATATGTTGAAAGGGTAAAAGTGTTTGACCCTAGAAGATTTTTTTTAGAACATCTACTGAAAATTGGCTTAAGCAATTATTTTATTAATGTTATTCTGAATGAAGACATAGACAATGAATCAAGCAGTCATGCTCGTGACACTGGAGACCTAGAAACAATACTTATCACCAATGAGGCATACAAATAGAAAGGAAAAGGTCCAGGCAAGAAGAGTGCCCAATCCCCAGCTGTCACTCCAAAGTGTACAACATCTCAGAACATTGCTCCAACGACCCACCAAATTAAGAAAGTGACCCACAGTTCTTCAAGCAGAGGAGGAGATAAGAACCCTCCTTTGGGAAAAAATGAAAGCTCCCATAAGCTTCCCTTGAGGAAGAAAAGAAAACATATTGTGCAAGAAGAGGAGCGACCTCGAGGTGAAACAGACATCCATGACCTCTCCCTCGAGGATATGGAACTCGATATTGACATCGAAAAGGTGTTCCCCAATGTTGATCATCCAAAGAACACAGCTCACCAGAATCCTATGATGGAAATAATCGAGAGTGGGACCTTCAATGAAGAAGAGTATTTTGTATTTCAGAGCATATTTTTTGACAACTAGTCCAAACATTTAATTATTGAGAAAAGAGATGTAGATAATAAAAAGGGGAAATCTCGATCATAGGTTAACCTATGGAACATGTGGCCTTCCCAAATTTCCAAAATTCACTAAGCAACTGGAGATGCTCTAGATGATTCTATTGGAGGCCCTGAAACATAGAAAGCCTATTTAAAGGAAAGAATCAAAGAATTGGTGTAAGATTTAATGCCTCTACGAGTACTTTCTAGTCCTTTAGCAATGATCGGGCCTACCACACCTGGAGAAAAATTGAAAGGATCTACAAGAATTCTCACATTAGCCAGGGGATATGTGGAGAAGAACATTAAGAAAAGAATGGAATTAATTACAGAGGCTTGGGAGATGTCAAAGAGCATGGTCTCTTTTGGAACAAGGGCACATGCATTCCATGAATATTTATAGGCAAATTTGAAAAATGAAGAAAGTTTTTACCTCAACGCGGTCATACCCTTCGGTTTTAAAGTTACCAATATGAAAGATTTGAGAAGAATAAAGGAGGATATCCCTTATTTTAACCAGATAAAACAACTGAACGCATGCTGGAAGGAAAAGGTTAAGAACTTCAATATTATTGTCCAAGCATGCAACCAAGCCATAACTAGGAGAGAAGAATTATTCAAAAGCCTGACTGAGATAGACCTAGTTGGGAGCACCAATGAGGTCCAAGACCCCAAATTGATTCTCAACTCGTTGTTGCTAACCAAGAAATCCTTTGACAAATAATTTGAGATCTTTAAAGGGTTATCATTTGAAAAATTCTATGGAATTCTTGAGTATAATAAAGATGACATAGATAACTAGCTAGTGGATTATTTAGTAAAAAATCAAGATACTGAAGAATCTTTGTGTAATATTTACATTGATCTAAGGGACATGGAGGGTGAGATTTTCAATATAAAAGTCCAACATGAAATCAATGTGGCACCAATGAGAAGATACATAGAGGAGTGGTTTAAAAAGGATGTCGACAAACTCATCGATGAAGGGAAAAAGGCAGTTGAGACAATTTCAATAACCGTCGATGAAAGCCATAAAAGGACATCAACGACCAATTTACAAAGAGGAGATATCATCATAGTAAGTTCATATTGATCACATCCTTTTGTCTTTATTAAGTTCTTCATCCAGTTACTCCACTTCATTAAATAGAAAGGTTTAACTGAAGACTGATAATTTCCTTTTTCTTCTTACCCGATCTTCCTATCTTCCACTGCCCACTTTCTTCCTTCTACAAACTTCATTCTTATATATATTTTATTTATGGTCCACGGGAGCCCCAATCCTAGTCATTATGAAAAACACATTTAAATTTAGGATAATATGTAATGAACTATATATTTTTTAGAAATTCCAAGAGAGCTATTTTGGGAAAAATCTCGACTGTACTTTGTAACCCAATTTTCTGGATATAAAGTATTTGAGGTTGATCTATCGTTATATTTATTTGAGCTTCCCATGTATCACTCTATCAAAGTTCTCTTATGCATGAAGATCATTTTATTTTATTTTATTTTTTATGTGATCAGAAATATTTAGCCCTACTATGATGGATGTGAGGAAATTTTGTTTATTTGCATTAAATGTGTGAATGTGTGTGGTTCTTGGTCACTCTCAGGAAATTTCTTTAAAAGAAAATAAAAAATTTTCCATTTTATATTTTTACTTTCTTTTGATTACCGTGACGGACTTCTATAAAAGTCCCACATTTTGAAGATCTCGAGTCCCACAAAAATCATAACAAAGGAGTACCACCTCTATAAAAACGTGTTGGTTGTGGAGCCTGATTAACTTCTTGATTAAGAGGTCTTTTACTTTCATCCATGTTTATACCCCATGAATTATTTACACCCCGGAAGTATGTACACTCTTCCACGTGGGGGAGTGTAGAGGGGGGGTACCCCCTCTGCGGGGTCTGGGGGCAAGCGAGCCCCTAGTGGGGGTTCGAGGGCGAAGCCCCGGAAGGAAAAATTGCCTTGTAAATGTATATTGTAATTTCATTGTAAATCTGGACCGTTCATTATAAGGTCGCAGATCTAACGATAGAGATTATGTTAGGGTTTTTTTCCCTAGAAGGAAACCCTCTTTTATGATGGAAATGTATTGCGGCTATGATTGATGGAGAATATTGTATTTTGAGATAGGAGACTATGAGAGAAAGAAGAGGAAGTTACAATGGGTTTGTTGTAGGTTGTATCCTTTCATATGCTAAATAATAATAAAGGAAGGACCTGGCAATTTCTCTAGTGGACGTAGCCCACACTAGGTGAACCACGTAAATCTATGTCTCTATTGTATTGTGTATCTTCTATGTTTTGTTTCCGCATTTGTTTTATTTTATTTCTTCACGGTCCTATTTTTCTAACAAAATGCAGGGGGATTTGCATCCCCATGAGGTTTTCATTTCGGTCCTAACAGATTCAAGTGTCAACGACACTTTTTCAAACCCCATATAATTCTCACCTCTTTATCCATTGAGCTCGGGGGGGAAATCATCTTTGTAGAAGTCAAAGTGGTTAATGTCACACTCGACTATAATCTGCTCTTGGGTCGCACTTGGTTCTATGCAATGAAATTTGTTGCATCCACTTTCTTTCAAATCTTATGTTTTCCCCATCAAGGAAATATAGTCACCATCAACCAAATCGATTATTGCACACCCGACTTGCGAGCTAATACTAGCACCAATGTGCCTTTTATAGGTGATTATCTTGGGGGTATGGAGGTGTCGGTAAATATATGTTCAAATATCCATCTCTTATGGGGAAATTCCCCCTTCCTGTACCCGATACTACCCATATCACTCCTATCAACATGATTTCATCATTTACCAGTGGATCCCTCAGGTATTTTGACCTTTGGGTGGTACCTCCTCTTGAGTATGTTTATAAATATGGAGCATCCATCCCACTCACCACAGTTGAGATTCTCGATCTGGAAATCCCATCAACATCTGTTGATACTATTCAACACTTCCATCCACATATGGAGTGTGATCATCCTACTCCTCACGTATGAGTTGTTGACCCTCTAAATTCACATGACATCTTAGATCCTAATCTACCTTTAGAAGAGGCCATCCTAGAAGTCATGGCTTCCATAGAAAATCCAAAGGATGAGGTGATGCATCCATCATCTTTTCCCGATTATGAACCAACAAGAGTTATCATGATGAGATTCAACCCGAGATTGGGAACATTTGTTGGGGCATCCAATGAAACCCCTAGTCTTCACCTTTTACCACCTCAATTATCTTTTTCAGAATTTTCCACCGAGTTATCTGCACCCCCTTCACTCAAATATTTTTTCTTCGTACTTCTTTCATGTATTTATGAGTCTCATAAAGGAACCATCGTAGCTCATTAAACCATTCATGATGAGTATCCTTGGTTGCAGAAATTCATTTCTATATGGCATGACCCTGGCATGGTGAGTCATATGATGCCAACATCGGCTCATGACTTCATCGATTATGAAAAACATCCTTGGTATGAGCCTTGCCATGGGATCTACTTTTTGTAAACCATCAAGATGTGTAGTGCCTTGTACATAGGTGTGTTGGAAATACTAAAACAACTGAGAGGGGGGGTGAATCAGTTGTTTATAAGCTTAAACAATTTTATGCCTTTTAAACAATTATTAATATTTCTTCATGTGTCATCAACCAACAT
>JZKD02S0421986.1:13635-32706 GCA_000966675.3 Picea glauca | reverse complement strand
ATGATAAGATGCTCCTGAATCAATAAGCCACTCATCAGAAGAAGAAGTAGTAGTAGAATTTGAATTGAAGGAGAAACCAGAAGCATAAAGTGCATGTCCGTGAGAAGAAGAAGTAGAATCAATATTGGTGTTGTGCCTCTTCATCGCTGCTTCTAAAGCTGCCATCTTCTTGAAACATTTGGACTCATCATGAAAATCTTTATCACAAAAGTTGCAATGTCTGTTAATATTCTTACTTTTATATTTTTCTCCTTTGTCACCAGTAGGAGCTGAAACTGTCTGAGCAGGTTTGGGACTCTTATGTTGTTTGTTGTTGTAGAGAGGATGTTTCTTTTTGGGATACTTGGGTTTATCTTTCTGTTGGGCAACTAAGGCTTTGTTGGAGGGACCTGCAGTGTTGATCACTCCAAATTGTACAAGCTTATCTTCCTCTCGAATCAAAGAAGCACAAAAGGACTCAAGACTGGGTTTTTCACAAGCTTCTTCCCCTAGAGCCTCTCTCATGGCATAAAAGGTAGATACAAACACAAAATATGCACTACCTAGCTTAGAAAGAATAAGATAGATGAAACACTCTTCCTCCATCTTTATCTTACATTCTTCACATAAAATTATGAGTGTTTTAAACCTAGATAGATAATCTCCAAGGCAAGAAAAATCATTTGGACTCAAGGTTAGTATTTGATTTTTTAACTGTTGTGCTCGAATAATATTGAGTTTACCAAACAAAAATTCAATCGTGTCCCAAGATTCTTTGGGTTCATCAATATCTTGAAGGTGGTACCTTAAATCAGGAGAGATGGAAATTCCGATTAGTCCATGTGCTTCGTCATTCCTATTATCCCACTTTGTTTTCTTATTAGCATCAATGGGTTCTTTTTCCTTTCCCAAGGTAATCTGGTACAAGCCTTTACTTCTTAATAAATCTTCCATATGAGATTTCCATTGGAAGTAGTTGTTGCCAGTAAGCGAGACTGTACTTGTAGAATCCATATTAAATATGTAGATAATGTGGATTTAAAAACTAAAACTGATGGTCTGGATGGAAAGAGCTCGAAAATTTATGCGTTTTTAAAAAAAACGGCACTGAAAATGGACTTTCGATGTTAGAGTTATGCCCTTTTATAAAAAAGGCACAATCGGTAACCAAATGACCACGTGATTGTGTAAGTTGCTTTATGAAGTGACCCACTTTTATAAAGAGAAGTGGGGAGCACTTTTACAATGAAGTTACTTTATAACAGAAAAGTTGCATGCAAAATAAATAACTCTAAAATAAAATATTAAAGCTACTTACAGTGATTCACTTTTATACTTGAAGTGAAATACGCTTTACAATTTTAGCATGAACTTATAGAGAGAGTATGAACCGTCGGATCATTTTTATACTTATAGAGAGTATGAACCGTTGGATCACTCTATGTCAGGAACATATCGTGAGCGTCAGTTTTCCTAACTACAAATGCATACTAAAGAAACACACTAGAAAACACACTTTTACCTAACGACACAATAGACCAAGTAGATCTTACTAACTCCTAAGTGTCTAAATATCCTAACAAAAAAATACTTCTTGGTTTGTACTGATGCTTTCAAGGAAGGAATCAACGGAGTTCTCATGGAATTTGGACAAGTGATTTTCTATGAATCACGAAAGAGAAATGCGCATGAGAAAAAGTATGTTACTCGTGATTTGGAGCTGGCAACAATTGTGCATGAATTTGAAATGTGGAGACATTACTTACTCATGAGAAGATTTATCCCGATGATAGAACACTGTGATCTGAAGTACCTATTGGACCGGACAAGGTTGAATGTTAGACAAGCCAGGTGGATGGTGTTGATTAGTGAGTTTGATCTTGAAATCAAACATATAAAAGGAAAGGAAAATAAAGTGGTGGATGCGCTCAGCCAAAGAATCTAGACAGTACACTTAGCATCAATAGGCATGGGAGAGTTTTATATCAAGTATAGGATTGAATCCCTCTTGCAGGAAGATGATTTTTTCACTCAAGTAAAAGAGGGGTTACAACAAGACCCTGGAGAGAAAAAATACGCATGGTATCAACTTGGATCTGATAGTCTGTTTTTGTATAACAACATATTATACATTCCTAATTCAACATATTTGAGGCATTTAATTATGGACGAGTTCCATAGAAAACCCTATGTAAGCCACCATGGTTACTAGAAAATGGTGAAAACAACAAGGAAATTGTATTACCAACCTGGAATGAAGCACGACATTGCTCAATATATTGAAAAATGTTTAGAGTGCCAATAGGTGAAGGTTGAGCATAGACATCGTATAAGTCCATTGCATCCTTTTTCTATTCTAGAGTGGAAATAGGAAGTTATTTCCATGGATTTTATTATAGGTCTACCTAAGACAATCAAGCAACACTATGTGATCATGGTTGTAGTGGATACGCTGAGCAAGGAAGCTCATTTTATTCCTATCAAATGTACTTTTAAAGCTACATACGTTGCTAATGTTTTTATAAAAGAAATGTTTAGGTTGCCTGGTTTTCCTAAGACCATAATTTTAGATAGAGATGCCAATTGCACCTCGAATTTATGGAGGAGCTTGTTTGCAGGATTGAGAATAAAATTGGAATTTAGCATGGTATAACATTCTCAAACAGATGGTCATACCAAAAGAGTGAACAAAGTGATAGATGCCATGTTGAGGATGAATGTTGTGCAACATCCCAAGCATTGGGAAGAATATATACCTCTGATAGAGTTCACCTACAACAATGATTACCAAGAATCATTGAAAATGAGCCCATTTGAGGTTCTGTATGGAAAGAAATGTAGAGTTCCAACTAGTTGGGACAATCCAATGGACAAGATCACACTTGGACCATAATTGTTGAAAGAAATGGAGCAGACCATGGTTAAGATAAGGAAAAACCTAAGAGTTTCCCAAGACAGAAAAAATAACTATGTTGATAGCAAGAAGACTAAAAAATAGTTAAAAGTAGGAGATCATGTGTATCTTCGAGTGAAACCCAAGAGAAGTTCCCTAAGAATGGGAATGTGTGCTAAGTCAGCACCCCTCTATTGTGGAACATTTGAAGTCCTAGAGAGAATAGGACCAGTAACATACATACTTTCATTATCACCTATTATTAGAGATCATTATGTGTTCCATGCATCTTTGTTAAAGAAATATGTACATGAACCTGAACATGTAATTGATTGGACTGTGATATAGGTGGAACCAGAAGGATAATTTCAGCTTGAACTGTAATGCATCCTAGACAGGAAAGAAACAATTCTCTAGAACTAAGCCATCATGTAGGTCAAGGCGCAATGGAAGAACTTTGGAGAAAATGAGGCTACATGGGAGCTAGAAGATGCCATGAAGCTGGAACACCAATTTGTTTTCTGTATAATTGTATATACATGGTGTTTTAAACACCAAGGATAATGTTCCTTTCAGGGGGAGGGAAATTTAATGCCCTAATTTTCCCCAAGACTATAATTATGCTTAAGAATTCATATAAGTATATTTATGAAGCATGCAACTATGTTTTGACTTAATAAAAACACCAAAATTACTGACTGAGAGGGAACAACCTTGCAAGTATTGGCCACGATACACAAGTGGGAAATTGATGGAGTAGGGATGGATGAAGTTGCATGGAGTAGGGATCTGAGTTGTTTTTATGAAGAAAACATGAATCTTGTTCAACAAGATCATTTATGCTTGTTAAGCATAAACTCATACCCCAACGTACCCTATCTGAATGATCCATGTGACTAGTTATTAAGGGTCAGTGAAGTGGTTGAAGTAGTTAATGGTTGGTGATAGATTGGTATTTTGGAGAGGCAAAGGTCCAATTGAATGAAGGACAACAAGACCTCATGATTTCCCCTCCAGGATAGGGACCACAGACTATAGCTGGCATCTGACAAAAGTTACAAGAGTCCCGATGGGATTGGTCGAAGAAGAGAATAGAGGTGGAAGAGACAGAGAGATAAAGAAATTGAATAGAAAGAGAAAGACAAAGGAGGAAGTGGTTGCACACATGCACAGACCAATAGAGGAAGGAAGAGAATAAAAATGGAAATATTTCATTGAGGAAAATAGGAAGCTTGTCAAAATTAAGATTGATCACCCTGAAGTATAGAAGACCAGAATCTAGACTGGAGAAAGAAGGACTACAACTTGGTGCTTAATGGACATAAATTAACATTGGTAAGGGGAGGTCGTTGAGGGACTATCTAGCAGAGAAGGGACTCCTTTGTTCAGAGGAAATGTAGTTGAGAAACCACCTGATGAACCTGTAGAGTTCCTGAGCTTAGTGGAAAGGAATCAACTTCTGTTGTTGTCAGAGGAGGAAGGAGAGTGTTGGTTGCAGAGCCTTGTTATCTTCATAATTCATATGTAGGTATGCCTAGCCCCCTTCTATTGGGGGTTTGGGGGTTGGTCTTGTAAAATATTTTAATTTCATAGTCAATCTGGATATTTCATTATAAGGTTGCAGATATGACAGTAGAAATTATGTTAGTGTTTTCTCCAAAAAAGGCAACCTATTTTTGTATGAGGGAATTGTATTGTGACTGTGTATGTGAGTGAATATTGTATTATGAGAGAGGAGACTGTGGGAGAAAGAAGAGGAAGTTACAATGGGTGTGTTATAGGTTGTATCCCTTCATTTGCTAGATAAAAAAAAGGAAGGACCTCACAATTTCTCTGGTAAACGTATCCCACACTCGGGGAATCACATATATTTGTCTCTCTATTGTATTGTGTATCTTATGTGTTTTATTTTCACATCTGTTTTTATTTTGTTTCTCTACAAGCTTGTTTTTATAACAAAGAGTAACATTCTTGGATCATCTGATTTGGAAACGAGTTGAATCATTTCCCTTGTGGTATCATGGCTTGGCAAGGGGGTGGTGTACTATAGGAATCCACTCTACAATATGGCCTAAGGTTGGGAAGAAAGGTGTTCTTTCTCAATTAGTTGGTATTGCCTATTTCCCTATCAGAGAAGTGTTTGACTTGCATTGCTAAATTGCACATGAATGATGTATATATACATGAATATGTAAATATCTGTCTGATTTTAATGGAAACACAAATGTTTATAATCAATGACTTGAATTCTTGAGAAAGTGGAATATGTTTCCATGGCTTTTAATGGATTTGTTAAATTGTGAAAATGGATAAGTATGGATTGTTTGAGTCCCTATGAACCTTATATCCTTGGAGGAAAATTTGTAGGATATGGACAAAAACAACATTTAACCAATGATGAGGGTGTCAATTGGTCAGAGAGATTCCCATGAGGAATGGAGGACCTTGAGTCTTGAAATATTGAAATATATGCAAGATCTTCTTTTCTCATAAGAGTCGAGAGGCCTTTGATGGTCTTAGAGTTGATTTATGACCCTTATATATTTGGTACATTCCATGAAGAATTTCTTGAATGCTTAAGTCCAGAGTTGGACTTATTTCCTGAAGAAAATATGAGTTCGGTCGGGATGACTCCCGACTGTTGGATTGATGTGGTGAGTATATATTAACCATGGATCAGATGGGTTACCCATCAGATTAACCAAGAGATAGGTTGTAATAGGACTTCGATGAGGGAGATCCCGAGTCAAAAATAATGGTTGATACTTCTAGGTATGGATAAGGCGAACTTTGGACCATTGGATCCATCTGATAGTCAATTGACATAAGGATAGTCAGGGATCTAGGATGTAGAATAGAAGAGAGAGTTTGACGACGGTATGTCTGAAGACCATGGATCTCATGGTGGGTGTCATGGAATCATAAACATCAAATCTCGTGAGAGACACCCTAGGAGGGTAATTTTTGTACCTTATCTAGTGATTAGTTGTAACCTCTGAGGAACACTACATCCACCAAATCAAATGAATGAGGATCATTTAATTTTTTGAAGTACATGTGTTTGGAGTGGCTAATTCGAAGTAGTGAGTGGAGTTGAAGTGGGGATACTCCAAAGAGGAGGAGTTCTGAGAAAGGAAGTAGACCGTTGATTTGGAAAGGGCGAGACTTGATCTTAGTCGTGAATCAAAGTGGACCCCACTGGGAATGATAAGACCAGGACTTGATATGGGTGTAACCATCGATTGAGTAAGAGGCTATGATGAAATCACAACCGTTAAACAAGGATATCCAAGATTCATTAGATCCTTAAGGAAATATGTCAGAATGATCTCATTAGAGAGGTTGGCAAATCTAGTGGGTAAGTACTCCAATGGGAGTAAGTCTGAATTAGCTAGAGGACATATACATGAGGTCGAGGAGGAACATTTCCCATCTGATTAGATTTTTAGGATTCTTGGACCCTCAATCAACTCTGAATAGACCTGTAGTTATGAATTTTGTAAAATGTAACATAGTTTATGTTGTGATAAGAGAATTCCTCACTTAGACACTGATGCTCCCAAGTACTCAGTCGAGTGTCTTAATGATGAAAGTCATGACACCTTATCAAACTAATAAAGGATTAGGGGTTCAGGTGTGTTACATTCACATACCCATTGCTAACATAAACTTGCTTCAAACCAGACTCATTGCTAACAAAAACCTTCTTCAAACCATACATTATTTATGCTTCACAAATTAACAGAACACTTTCGTGAACTAATCTTGATTTCATATTTGGGGCATCCAACAAGCATGAGGAAAATACAACTATTGAATTTTCTCGATGCCCATTGGATGCCCCAAAACTACAATCGACATAAGGAAACTTCATCACATCACAACCAACACATTGTAATGAAATGCATGCATGCTCTGCTGAAAAAATTACATAGTGGATTATGAACTCTCAAAAATTCAGAGAAATATATGTATCACACTTATGAATATATGGATTCCCACTTCCACATATTTATAATCTGAACCACATGCATTTCCTTGAAATGGTTATCAAAACAAAGGTATGAGATTTTATTAAATTTTACATCTCAAGTTAGATTTTAATACTTTTCTCTAACTCTCAATTGAGTCAAGTTGGTAATTAGAGATTGATTGGAGGACACACCTAACCCCAAAATTGATTCAATCAAAATTATAAACAAAAATCAACATCATTATAGCATTTTTTTTTTCATACAAATCCTTTTGAGCTTCTGGTGAATGACAGGGTCCTCGTAATTTGTGTTGCATAAATATCCATCGATGAAGAATCAAGTCCTTTTTGTTTCCACCATGAAGAGGCATATTTGTAGCAATGTAATGTTGTTGTTAGAAAAAATAAACACAAAAAACATCATCTTCTTGTCCACATATTATATAAATATCTTGTGGTAATAATTTAACCACAATAATCAAACTTGGCATCTACCTCTATTGTTTCCCACCCAAAGATGACAGACTCAACAGTCAAGATTATGAAGGTTGCATTCCAAAACAGTTGAAACAGATGATGATAGCCTACTCACTAATGAGTCCAAATGATCATGGTTTCCTATTCCCTTAACCTCGAATTGTATTGCAGGGAAAATGCTCATCGACCAAATAGTTATATAGAGAACCATTGAGTTAATTTCTTTTGAAACATTTTATAGAATGGCACAGTGATTTCGAAGTGTTTAATTCCAGTTAGAATTATAGTTTGAATAACACAATGATGACATCAAAAGAATTTATATGTCGAAATCCAACCAAAAACAATAATTTAGCAATAGACCCAACTTTAGTTTTTTGACCTACTATCCAATTGTTCAAAACATTTGTAGCCTGACATGATGATTATGGGTTTTTCTAGATTTTCTTACACTTGTATCCCCTTCTTTTCCTACAACTGTAGTGGAAGCTCTTTATTAGTAGTGATATGATGACCACATGTTTCTCATCCAAGTGGCTCGATAACTCTTGGCCCCTAGGTGTTCCGGCTCACCTAGGGACTCTTCCTTGGTACAGTCACATTATTTTTTCCCATATCACACACATATATAAGAAAATAAAAATGAGGACATTGTGGGAAACAATATTAACAATTGATTATATGACCAACATCAGAATGGTCTTGCAGTCAATAATCTTGAATATAGATTCTTCTAGTCAAATGATGGGGTATATTATAAGACTTTCGTTTTATGTACCTATTAAGTCTGTCTATTCATTTTCTTCCAAATTTCATTTGACACTCACATCTCTGTTCATATTTAATTCGGGTCAAGGTTCTGTATATTTTATGTGGGAAATGAGAGCTTTCCCATAGAAACCTCTCCCACCTATAGCTTTAGCTTTTACAACTGTAAAACTGCTTCCAATTATAAAATGAGGATTAATAAGGGGCACTTCCAACCTCTGATTTTAGTTCCCCTTTGCACAATATTTATTGTCATGTGATCAAATGATAATTACAATTTCTTAGGTAAAATGTACAATTCCAAAAGAAAAGGATTTTGACACTATTGATTCTATTAATGCAATTTGAAAATCTATTATTTAAAAAATCAATTTTTTAATTCATGAATACAACGAAATTTACAATTTCAAAAGATCTAATGATAAATTTTAGAAAACATTACATTTAGGTAAAGATAAATAGAAAAGAATCAATAGTTAACTTGTTAATCTACTCCTTAGTGTTATAACGCTAATTTGCACCATACATGCATACCTGGCATCGGGCCCTCTCACTTGCTATATTTCTAAGCCATCACTGAACAACTCTTCTTAAAAACCATATTTTTGAAGATGTATGCACCCTGCACCACTACTGCTCGCGTACACACGCTTGTTGCACCACTACAACTCACGTAAGTAGGCTAGTTGCACCATTACTGTAGTGTCCCCAAGGCCGAGCCCCATTGCAGATCATGTTATATGCAAAGAATTGTAAATATGTTCTATAGGATGGTGAGCCAAGTTTTGAATAAGCTGTAGGCTTATGAGTTTTGTTAGGCCAGGGAGCCTAAGTGTTGAAGGCCAGGATCTTGTTGATGTACTTGTATGTATGCAGGTCAATTAATAAAATATAAATACCGCCAGTGCAGACTGACCACGATGAAAGAGTGATGGGGGACTGAGCGTTCACAGAATGGGCAAGGGATCAGGGGCTGAAAGGTGGGAAAGGGGGTTGAGTTATGAGCCTAGGGGCTAAGTCTAGGGGCTTAAACCTGGAAATAATATTTTAATATTGTTTCAAAAGATATGTTCTTTTATCCTAAGTTCCTTTGGAGGGACCCGTGAGTTCCCAAGTGGTGGGAGGAAGGTTACGGTTGGAAAACATGCAGTTCCCAGGGTGACAAGTGTCAACCCTGGTGCATGCAAATAAAACCAAGACAGCAAGCCGTGAAGGGGGTTTTTCGGACTCCATTCGACCCGATTGCCTGAGAGGGAACAGGAAGAGCAGTCTGCAAGAAGCCGCGTATGTCTGTCATAGAGAAAAAGCCTATGTTTTGTGTGGAAGAATCCATGTACACCCCTTTCCAGTGAGCGTGAAATCTGTGTCTTTCTCTGAGTAATCCCGTGTGTGCATTTTCTCAACGGGAAGCCTGTGTTGGACTCCAATGTAAGAATCCTTGTCATTGGGGAAAAGATGAGCTAGCCTGTGCGTGGAGTCCCTGTTCAGAAATCATGACCGTGAGATCATCCTGTGACTGTTGAACCGATTTGGGGAGTCCTGTGTCTATTTCCCGTGAGTTGTTGTGACCGCGCAATATTGGACTGCGTGAGGCTTGTTGGCCTGTGAGCGACTCCTCCAGGTGAGAGAGTGTGCAGAGGGAGAAGAGAACTCCTGAGAGAAATCCATGTAGCTGCCATAGAACCCGGAGAATTCCGGTCCGGTCTGTTCCTATAACCCAAGGTAAGGGAGACTGGTAGCCGAAGGACTGTCTAGGTGACAGAGAAGGTGCACTCTCCTGGGGTGGAACAGGCATGTGGGGAATGAGGGTCTGTGTGTAGTGAGCGTGGGAGATTCCTGGGAGAGCTTCTTCTTGTTGAATGTGTATGTGTTGTCTTCCCTGTAACCTCAGCCTGAGTCTAGATTCCTTGCATTGGGGTGGAGCTTGGTCCCAGCTCGGGGGTGACCTACTGTTGAGCTGATGAACAGTATGGTCTAAGGCTAGGAGGTTCATGGAAGGCCTGCACTTGGTTGGTGAATGCTACAACAGATAAAAGATAAGTAATCTGAGTTATGTTTTAACACATTTGACATGACTGTGTTGTTGTGTATCATGTTTTCCGTTGTGTAAATGAATTACTGTTGCATGTTATGGTTTGTTAATGGTAACAGTAACTTATATATTTTACTCTGCGAATTAAGTGCGTTCAATTCTGGTTAAATGCACTTGTTTTTATATCCATGTAATGAATGCTATACCGAGAGGTTTGGGTGAACCTGGGTAGTGAATTGGTACACTACAAATTGGTATCAGAGCAATTGGTACACTACAATTACAACCCACGTATACCCACAAATGTTGCAAAAATTAAAAAGTTGCAAGGAATTCATTGAGATTACGGGCTATTGGGTAGTTTTCCAACTTTCCCACCGCCTATAGCCCATCACCCAACCAAATAACCATCCTTTTGTCATATAAAAGGAGGTGTTGGGGTTTCATTCCAAATCTAAGCATAAGAACAATGAAACTTTGACCATTTCACATCCCCTCCTTGCCCCAAGAATTTCCAACCACCTTGTGAGTTTTGTGCCAGAATTGCCCATTCTTCCATTTTCCTCCATTATAAGCCCATTCCATTCCCTAGAGAGAGTGTGAGAGGAGAAAGATACGTGGAAGTGAAATTCGATCTAGGTGAAGAGGATCCTGAACTAGATTCAAGGAGTAGTTGTCAATCTCATTGTAAGTAAACTTTGTGATATCAATAAAAGGAATACTTTTTTTGTCCCGCCATATGATGTGTTTAATCTGTATGTTTGATTTATGTTTTACTATGACATATAACCCACTAATTCATATATAAGATGCATGTTTGTAGTTCCTTGTTTGTATGTTTGTGAATGCAAGCTATCCTTGGGAGGATACTCGTAGTCGAGGAGAAACTGAATGCGAAAGGATCGACACTGGACACAGAGTTTAAGGTAGAGTTACCAGATCTTTTTACTTTGTATTTTATGCATGAATGTGGGTATATTCAGGGTAGTTATAAAAAGTAGGAGACTTTTAGATAGTTAGAACTACCTACATGTTGAACCCTAGTGTAGTCCATAGGGGGGTTTTCCCGCTATAGAAGAAATGGCGACCATACTGGGGAACCTCTAGGTTTCTAGGGGATATTTTTGGGTGTTTTAATTGGTTTGATTACCTTTTTTGAGTTTCTGTAAGTTGTTGAGTCTTTAAGGGATTCTAGTCTTCCATACCAGTACTCCCTGCCTTGTCAGTCTACCTGTTAGTTTTCTTTTTTGAGAAGTTACAGAGGTATACACAGCCTGTAGTGGTTCTTCACACGCACATACATGTCCTACCTTTAGATAGACTGCATAAATACGCGGGTTGCTTAAGTGTCAGTAGCATGCCTATGTCAAGAAATTTTTTCTAGAAGAAGAGGCAGTTAACCTCTTACCTGATTGAAGTCATACTTCTTAGGGGTTTCTTGATCTAGTACTGGTATCTGTTGTTACAGTCTTTAGCCTGGGTTTGACATCAATTTGCATATTTGTTGAAGTTTTCTTGTGTTTTCTTTGAAAGGTTTTTAGACGAGTTTGTGAGTCTTTTCTGATCAACCTGTTTAGTATCATCAATGACTCCCTATAATCTGTAGTAGGCCAAAAGTCATTTTTTGGTCTTGTCGTGTCTTCATTTTTTCCCCTTTTGTTTTCTTTAAAGGAAAAGGAAAAGAATTTATTTCAAGTTTCTTATTTGAAGCATAAAAAAAAAATTGAAAAAGATTCCATTTCTTAGTTTGGTTAAGTAGTTAGGTTAGTTTCTTTACTTGTCAGGAAAAAAGAGTGATTTCTTAAGTTCTTTACTAATTTCTTAGAACACTAAGTAGCTCGTAGTCGAGTGAAATCTTGTTTTAGGTTTTTCTTTTAAAAGATCTTAGAAAAAAAGTAGTTATAGAAAGTTGGTTAAAGAGTTTAAATTTGAAAATCTTTATTTGTCAAAAAGAAGTAGTTTTGATTTCAGTTTCATTTAATGCTCTTCTCTTTCGTCTCTTAAAATACACCACTAGTTTCATTTTCGTTTCCTTGACTTAAGACAAGCCACTTAAAATTAACGCTAAATTAAAATTTATTAGACTTTATGTTTGTAGGGTCCATCAACTAGTCTAGACTAAAGCCTTGATTTAGGTTGGAGAGGAAACTCTTCAAGGCTATAAAAAAAATATACAAGTCTGTGCTAGGGAGTGTAAAATGTCCAGTAAACGTGAAATTTATCCAGGACCCCCCTCTAACATAGGGGCTAAACACGAGGTCGCATGCGGAAAGGTTGCGGAGATAACCCCTCCAAATCTAGACCAAGAGTAGTGGGGAACGCATATAGAGGACTTGTCGTAGAATTCTGTCGGTTGCATTTGTCACGGAGCTTTGTGGATCTAGAATCCATTCGAGTTCCTCAGTTGTCTTCTAGACCACTTGATTTCGATACCCTTGATAGGTTTCGGGCTTGATACCCTACTCATTGCGGTCCACCCAATTGTCGACTGTACCCACCTAGTGACTATTTTCCCGCTGGAAACCTATTTTCCTTTATTCTAGTGACTTACACAGGTGACTACGGGGTATACTACAGTACCTAAGGTAGACATCAAGCCACGCTTTGCATAGTATACCTAGAGGGTGCTTCTATATTCGAGTTTCACTTGCATCGGTAAGTTTCTCTAGTGTTGGTTGTTGTAACTGTTCTTCCAAATAGCTAGTAGTTCGCTTGCTTTATCTCATAGGAGCTTTTCTAGTGTGTCTTGGTTTTCAACGTTAGTAAAATCCTTACAATGTCATTGATATTTTCACAAGGTGGAAGATTAGGAGCTCCGTTTGTTGTGAAGGATTCAAAGCCTGTTGTTGGTTTCATTGGAGCCACCACCGCCACCATTACAGTGAAGACTTGACCAGCAAGGGTCATTTGAGGCGACCGGGCCGCAAGAAACTATACTCGATCCATCCCTGAGAGGAGAACACTCGAATCTAGAGGAACCGACTATTTTGGACCTTGGAGCAGAATCTCTTGGGCATTATAAACCTCCAATCACTGACTTGTCGACACCATTTTTGATACAGCTTGCCCCTCCAAGAGTAACACATCACGAGCGTCAAATAGCCCTGTAAGCAGCGATGGAAGAAAATGATGCTACTTCGTCAAGGAGTCCTCACACTCCCTCTACAACTGCTACTACAGGGGGAATTTCACCTCCTAACCCATCTTCGTCGATCCAGACCACCATGGTTTCCACCGCCTCTAATTCGGGCAGTGGTACGATTCCATATATAGAAACGATCATTGCTTCGTTCACCCAGAGTGCGACATGCCCTTCGTTTTCATATGGGATGCCTAGCTTTGATATGAACTCTATCATTTCCTACTTCACCCTACATACCATGGGTTTAGGGGAATTGAGCTCTAACACTCCTCTGCAAGGCTCCATGGGGGGAACCTTAGCCCCCTATTATGCTTTCCCTTACGGTGGGGGTCATATACCTCTGTTGTACCCCTCGCTAGGTGATTCTCCCCAGCAGCCCGTCTGGCCGAACATGAACTACATTTTGTTCAAAGCAGGTAGTCAAGGAATTTCTTCCAACACCACACGTGTGGGTTCTTTTTCATTCTCGATAACAATGCGTTCTCGTCAGCTACTGTGCCAGTCAGGGGCAACCCTGGTTTTGGAAAAAATCTGGTGCAGGGTACTATTCCTGCATAGGGGGCGAACACCTCACAAAGACTCTAGAATCCATGGCAGGGATCAATCCCCTCGTCAGGGATTTCGATCGAGGGAAACCCCTTCCATGGCCAATGGAACCCCAGGAAAGGCTTAGTACCTATTCCCGTCAGATCGGCAGGGGGAAACCCTTTCCAGAATCTTTGGAACACAATGCAACCCCTGCCCATCCCTCAACGTCCAATTACAGGAGTCAACCGATGATGTCTCAAAAAGTGCAATATTCGTACGCTGGCCACGACCATGGTATTTACCAGAACCCTTGTCAATAGCCTAACTTTTCTTGGCAACTTGGTGCCAGCCAAAATCTAGGCTCCTTTTTCCCTGTACATAGTCATCAACCCAAGCTATTGTTTCTGGAAACGTTACATTTTCTAGACTTGTCAAGATTGTTAAACAACCCAATATTTCATGATATGCATTAGCCTCTAATGCCGACCAAGTTTCCCTTAGACATTCCAAAGTTTGAAGGTAATCCTAAAAAAGATCTGGGTGACCATGTGACCACTTTTAACCTATGGTGCTCGTCGAACTCATTGAGAGATGACTCCATACAGTTGTGTCTGTTTCAACGCACTATTATTGGGAGTGCCGCAAAATGGTAAATCAAGCTCGACCGCTCAAGATACTCTACTTTTGGTGAATTGGCGATGGTTTTTCTTAATCATTTCCAATTACATGTGAGATACGATGCCGACACTGAGTTGTTGACCAATTTTGAGAAAACAAAGGCTGACCATATCTCGGATCACATCCAAGAATGGAGACGTCGGAATATTTTGATAAAAGTACCAGACCCACCAGCTTTTCTATTGGAGTGGTTCCTTAAGTATTTGGTACCTCTGTTATCCAAGGACATTGCAACATCGAGACTTTTTTCTGAGGAAGAAGTGATAATGAGAGCTCAATAGCTAGAAATGATATACTCTCAATCTGGTTTACTTTACGAAGTTTTTCCAGATGCGCCACAGTCCATTTTTGACAAGACTAGACAGAAGTCTCGACCACATGTCGATGTTATAGTTGGTTCAGCATAAGAAAAGCCCACTGAGCAGCTGTCAAATCAATTGCAACAATTGTCGATATAGTAGACAGCGGCTAGCCAAACCATTGGTTTGGTTGCTCCCCCTACTCAAACATTAGATGTACACGGTGTTCTATCGACAAACCCGAAGGCCAACCAGCAGCCTAACAGAAAGAAGAAACAATGAGTTAAGGGTAAGGGGGATAAGAAACCTACCAATAATGTTCGTGGGGGAAACATAGAGAAAATGAAGTTGAAGTGTCCATATAACCTTTGCACAGAAGAAAATCAGACTCACCTGTGCCCTTGGCTTGCAGAGGCCCAAAAGTTATTGGCGCAGCAACAACCTATTGTGTTAACGAACCCATTTCCTCATGGGAAAATTTTAACTCAAGCCTCTTCGAGTGTGGATGGGGGTAGTCAACGACCCCCTTCGTCTTCTAGTAATCCTCCATGCACAAACATTTATATGATGAAAGGTGATGCCTACATAAAGACTAGAGCACATGATTATGGAATGCCAGAATCTGTTGAAAAGGGTAAGGAAGCCATAAACCCATATGTTCCTCTCTAGATTGAGAAGACGATGGGTGAAAAAATGGAATGCACCCCGAAAGGGGCATTCAATAAAGCTTCGCATTATTCACATGCAAGGGGTGCCCAGAACTACTCTGTGATGGAAGATTTGTCACAAACCCCTTGCGCAATGTCTACTTTGGAAGTCCTCTAGAGCTGCCCTGCATAGAGAAAGGCTATGTTATCCTCTTTGGGATCCGCTGAGACTTGTAATCCGAGAACGATCATTCTTTATACGACCGACTTAAAACCTCATCTCCCCTACCATGTGGCATTTCAGATAGTCGTGGCTTACACCACGAAAACCTTTACCTGACAAATTTTCCGCACCATGATTGATGAGGGTTCCTCAACATGTGTGATGTCGTTGGCATGTTGGAAGGCCATTGTCCAACCCGTTTTGTCTCCGTCATCTACTCTACTTACTGCTTTTGATGTTCATTCTTTCAGACCACATGGGATCATCCATTCTTTCCCCATGCATTTAGGGGGGAAGACCGTGTGCGTCGAAGTTGAAGTGGTTGATGCACCTCTCGAATACAACCTTCTGTTAGGAAGGAGTTGGACCTATGTTATGCATGTAGTGGTCGCCACAGTTTTCTGTGTCTTGTTGTTTCCACACGAGGGTCGGATCGTGTCCATTGATCAATTGTTCTTCTCTCGTCCTGACCCTTCATTGAGGGCATCCACATTCACGATGATTGATAACCCTCAACCTGACATCGTCAACGTAGGGGTTGGTTTGTGCCCATATTTGATGGGTACTTTCTATTACCCTCCTCCTTCCGGCAATGTCAAGTTCATATCGGTTGTCCCCGACCAGCCTAAGGCTGGAATATTTCAAGTGTCGTTGTTTCACATGCCTTACTTTAATGATCCATGGAATATTCCTTCCCCATAGGCCACGATGGAAGGGACAGGGTATCATGACATGGCCATGACCTTGTCTGTGGTAGAGGTTTCATACTCTATATTCCAACAAGCTTCCACTGACCCTGATCCGACTCCCGCATAGGATTTAAATCCAATTATCGAGATTATTTGGGCTCAAGATTCCCTCGCCACTACTGATTATTTAGACTTGGTCTTGCCCTTAGATGAGGCGATTATTGAGGCAATGACTGGTCCAGACAGACCCTAGGATGATCTCCATCACAGATCTTATTTTTTCCCAGAGTTAAGAATAATTGAGGCAGGTGAATTCGTGTTGACTATGACTGGAGATAGATCTTGTCATATCAATCCTTTGGATATGCATGCAGTTTACACCGAAGGTAATATGGAAACCATCGCTAAAACGATACCTATTGACATCTCTAGCGCCCTTGGCGTCGTGGAAAATGTCTTAGTCGAAGCAGACTGCTTCCCCGAGGAGATTCAAATCTACACAAATTTATTTAAGGAATTCCACGATGTTTTTGCCTGGTCTTACAAGGAAATGCCAGGCATTGATCCAAGAATCATCGAACATGAAATAACTACGTATCCCTATGCTAAGCCAATCTGACGGAAGCTTCGTCCAGTAAATACTAATAAAGAAACAACTACTAAGGTTGAAGTAGAGAAACTGCTCAAAGTCGGTTTTATCTACCCTATCAAATTGACTCAATGGGTGTCAAATCGTGTTTCAGTCAACAAAAAGTAGGGAACGATTCGCGTATGTATGGACTTCCATGATTTGAACAAGTCATGTCCAAAGGATAATTTCCCCACCCCATTCATTGACCATATTGTCGATGAATGCGTAGGATGTGAGGTTTTGTCTTTCATGGATGGTTTCTCGGGATATAATTAGATACAGATTAAGCTTGAAGACCAACATAAAACCACTTTTATCTTCCCATGGGGTACATTTTCTTATCAAAAGATGCCTTTTGGCCTGAAGAATGTTGGAGCCACTTTTCAGCGGGCCATGTCTTTTACTTTCCACGATCTCAAACACATAGTCGAGGCCTATCTATATGATTTGGCATCACGATCTCGTAAGAGAGATGATCATTCCACGCACCTCTGACTTATCTTTGAGCAATGTCGCTACTATCGGATTCGCTTGAATCCAAACAAGTGAAACTTTTGTGTGATGTTGGGTCATCTTCTAGGTTTCATAGTTTTGACAACATGGATCATGGTGGATCCTCTAAAGGTTGAGGTGATAGTTCAATTTCCTCCCCCGTGCACAGTCCCTCAGCTTCATAGTTTATAAGGAAAATCCAACTTTCTTCGTCGTTTTATTGCAAACTATGCCGAGATCACTAAAGGGTTCATGCATTTACTAAAAAAGGATGTTCTTTTCTATTAAGATGAAGCTGCTCAACACTCTTTCGAAGCCTTGAAATGTGCCCTCACATATGCCCTTCTGCTTCGGCCACCCAATTATAATAAATATTTCTTATTGTACTTGGTCACGGTAGAGTCGACCATCGATATGGTCTTGGTTCAAGAGGACAATCTACTTGAAGAGCATGTGATTTATTACCTGAGTCGAGGCCTGATTGGACCAGAACTCAACTACTCCCATGTTGAGAAGCTTGCGTTGGTAGCAGTCCATGCTGTCCAACGGTTTCGTCATTATATTATGATTCGTAAGACCATCGTCATTGTCATTGTGAATCTATTTCAATACATGTTGACACGACGCGTAATCGGCAGAAAGATCAGTAGATGGATAGTTATCCTCTAGGAATTTGACTTGGATTTTGTTTCTGCGAAATATAAGAAGTCATTGGTATTTGTAGAACTTATCTCGGAACTTCTAGTTGATTCAAGTGATGTTATGCCTGAAGAATCACCAATTAAAGGAGATATGTTTCTTATTTCATCTTCAGAACTCCGGTATGGAGATATACTAATCTATGTCCAGACTTTGAAGTACCCTGCCTCTACTTCTCGCGATGAGTGTTGATGTATATGCCATCAGTAAAAAAACTATCTCATTCTCGATGACACTTTGTATCGTCGAGGTGTAGTGTAACACCCCAAATTTTGAACCCCCATTTTAAATAATGTATTGTTACAATGCTAAGAGGCCAGGGTGCCCAAACAATTATTAAAAGGCCAGTGTGCCCAAGACATGTAATTTTTTATATCATTATTAATAATAAATACATGTTTGGTTGCTAGACGAACAAGGACTAGAGTTATAGGGGGCTATGATTCCACAAGAGAGGGGGCTTAAGGGGCTAAGTGTTTATGCCTATGTTAATTACCCCTTTTCCTAAGGGAGGGGATCGGTTAAGTGAGATTCTTGGGGAAGGCTAGGAGTTTCTTGATTCCCCATTAAGTTACTTAAACCCACCTCTGGTCTGATGGGGGGGTTCAACTAATGGCTTGTTAGCTGATTTTCCTGTACGTTCATTCATTTTCCCTCATGCACTTTCATGCACTCACTCACCCATTCATTGATCCATCCTCACCTACGTCTTGGATTGGAAAAGAGAAAAGAATTCCTAAGAATTAGCCACGGGGTAGTTGGTTGTAATGGTCATTGGTGCAATCTAGCCATGACTTGGGGCCTACATGTAGTGTACCTATTTGCTCTGATACCAATTTGTAGTGTACCTATTTGCTCTGATACCAATTTGTAGTGTACCCTTTTACACTACCCAGGTTTCCAAACCCCTCAATTACCATT
>JZKD02S0421986.1:0-13625 GCA_000966675.3 Picea glauca | reverse complement strand
TATCACAGGCTCCTGGCCTTCAACACTTAGGCTCCCTGGCCTAACAAAACTCATAAGCCTACCGCTTATTCAAAACTTGGCTCACCAGCCTATAGAACATATTTACAATTCTTTTTCATATAACATGATCTGTAACGGGGCTCGGCCTTGGGGACACTACACTACATGTCTGAGATGCATTGGCATGTGCCCTGTTTTTCTCACAATTGCGAGTCTTGAGAGTTCCAACATTGAGATTCTATACCAACTATGCTAGAGGCCCTGGAAAAAGGAGAAGGACTACTTGAGGGACTGCATGGAAGAGAAGGGTGGAGGCCCATTCTCTTGGCTGGTACAGGCTAGGTGGAAGAGAGCTGGGTACTTGGATTGTTGTGGGTGCTGGGAAACCTGTGAGAGCTTGAGAGATGACTGGTTTGGGAACCCAAGTACACTCTATAACCATCATTGTGGATTCATAGCCTTAGCTCGGGGGTGACACTGCTGTTGAGATTTGGAGCAGTGGTGTCTACGGTTGGGTGGAACATCCTTGGTCTGTAGCCAGTTGGTGTTGCCTTTTCATAAAGATAAGTGCTCCATATTGTGATATTATTATCTGTGTATGAATGTATTTCACTGTGTACTTTAATTATCGTTTAACCAAATCTTAGATTATGCATGCTTGTTGGATATTGTTCTGCATGTCGCTAAATCTTGTATCTTATGCGTTCTTATTAATGAAAGAAAGTATCAGTAAGAGTATGAAGTCCAAGGGTGGGCTTGAAGGTATCATCCCCTGGACTGTGGGTGGCTAGGTATTTTACAGTTTGGTATCAGAGCTTCTGGTTGAAACATTAGGCCGATATGGGTCGGGTTTGTCGGACAGAGTCTCGTGGTCGAGATCGAACTTTTACCACGAAGTTGAAAATCTCAGGAGGAATGGCGTTGTAGAATCTACGCAGGATTTAGATCGTCAGAGATCCATTTTAAGGGGTTTGAAGGATCATGACCGCCCCCCTTCAAATTTGAGTGTGATCTCCACTGTAGGATCATGAGAGATCCAGGATCATTGGATCGGAGGACAGGGGAATAGGGGTCGTTCGATGAAAAGGAAGCAATGGTTAAGGTCACCACCAAAAGATCCCATTGGAGAGAGAGATAAATGGACAGGAGGCATTGCGGCGAACCAAGTTGCACGGGAAATAATTCCCCAAGGCAGTCCCGCAATCCAAACCATGGTTTCACTGAAGGGTTATGTGTCATCATCAGGAGAATTGTGGGGAAAAAAGCGTGTTAATCCTAACCGTTGATGCGTGCCCCCGCAAATTGAAAGGCATGCAGTGATGTGACTTGATAGTGCTCTATCGACGAACCTTCTAAGAGAAGAAGTAGCCATTGACCATCGATCTGTAGGAGGACACGCATCAACCGATTGTTTTCTCTAGGTGAAATCACTACGGGAAAAGGTGAGAAAGGAGAAGTTGAGAATTGATATTTCCGGACCCTAGAGATGCGAAGTGAATCACAGTCATCCAATCTAGGACATGTGGAAAAAATGAAGTTTTAGGGTTGAGATTTCCGAAATATGATTACCCAAAGAAACCATAGCCATCGATCCGTGGGAGACATGCGTCAGTAGATCGCGAGCTTCAGATAAGAACATTTCAGAAAAAGTTGAGGTTTGAGTCTTTCAAAGTCCAAAGGCCCGAAGGAATTGCAGTCATTGATCCTTGCAGCGGTAACCTCTGAAGTCCTAAAGTGCAGGGTTAATATGGGTCATCCGATAAGGGAGACACATGGTAGCATCTTGGCCAATTCGGGAAATCGGATTTCGAGAGAATTGGAAGTGTGCTAGTGTGGAAACTCCTGAAGTCCCAAAGCCTGAAGAATCGAAGTGGTGGGGCACGATGACATCACTAGGAGGCGATGTGGACCCCATAAATTTCTGAAGTGATGTGTCTTGCGAATGTCGTCAGGGATGACATGGACACATGGGATGTGCGCCATGTGTAAGTAAGTTTTGAGCATGCAGATGATTGAAGTGTCAGCTAGGACGTGACACATGTCACCGGCCTGATTGGACCATGTGTCCACTTATAGTATTTCACCACGTGGTGACAGATCGTCCAGTCCGGAGACTGGGCACTCCAAAGGGGAAAGATGTGACAGGTTGCATTGGGTCAAAAAATACCGAAGGCCGGAGTACATATGGACCATTGATTCCAGAAGACACACGTCGAGGGATCGTCAACTTCAGGTGAAATCACTCTGGGACAAAGTGCAGAAGGAAATTTTGAAACTTTTGAACCCTGAAGAGCTGAAGTGATTCACAATCGTTGATATGTGGGAGGACACCTGTCGGTAGATCATGAACTCTGGGTAAAATCGTTCCAGGAGGAGGCAAGAAAGGAAAGTTGAGACTCTTGAAGCACAGAGTCCTGAAGTGGATCTCGATCATTGATCATGAAAGAGGACGAGGACCGTTGATCTAGTTCTGGCCAAAAGTTTCGAAGTCCTGAAGCTCTGGACAAGCATTTTTTCAGCTAAGCGTGAGGTCATGACCATGGTCATATGTAGATTGAGAGTCGAGGGAAGGAGGGATAGGGGTCGACTTGGTTGTCCTTGAGACAAAAAAGTACTAAGGAAGGATTTAGTCGTGGTCACTTGGGAAGGTGGTTTGAAGGAAGCACCTGCACAGGATGAAATTCTGTGTCAGCCAAGGATAACATGACACCGTTATTTTTGTAGAATGGGATATGATATCCATGAACAAAAAAAAAAGAAAGAGACATGTAGCATGGTTTGGCAATTTTTTTTATCATATGCGTAATTCTAACAAAATGGTCGCTTGCACATTTTGCAAAATTAAGGGGCTTAAGCACATCAACTCAGGATGTGTATTGAGGAAATGGAAGAAGGTGAGGGAGCCTCCAGTCATGATAAGGAGGTTGAAGGCCAGAATACCAGAGTTGGTAATGCAGAGATAGAGTCCAATGGACATAAGGGAAAATGAGAACAGGAAACGTTAATAGAAATGGTACAAAGCCTAAAGATGGAAGTGTAGAGCTACAAAGAAGACAACGAGAGACTAATGAGAGAGAAAAGTCAGATAAATGCTCAAGTGTTGTAGAGTTTAAATCAGTTGCAGATACAAACGAAGAAGGGATCAAACTCGATCAAAGTGGAAGAAGTCAGGTGCCACGAAAGAAGGGATGATCGTGAAAGAGCTGGTTATTCTAGAAGTGCAACGGATGATCCCGTAAACAGTCCAGAGGTGTCTTCTGTCAGACACCAAAGAAGGAAACAAGAGGTAGATAGTTTGCAAGGAGAGTTGAGGAAGCTCAAGACACCTTCCTTTGAGGGTGAAAGAGAAAGGGAAGATGATGTTGAAGCATGGTTTCTTGGGCTCAGGAGATATTTTTAGTTGCATAACTATTCATCCAACCTGGAAGCCAGAATTTCCACCTACAATTTACACGGGGAGGTTGCAATGTGGTGGGACCAACTGAAGAAAGTAGAACCTGTTAATGAAAGTAGGATCACTTGGAAGCAGTTCAAGAAGTACTTCCAGAAGGAGTACCTCTCAGAGCATTTCTATGACAAGAAAATGCAGGAGTTCTTTGAACTCAGGTTGGGAAGAATGACTATGGTAGATTACAAGAAGAAGTTCTTGGGATTGTTAAAGTATGTTAGGTTCATTGGTGATGAGAAAGTGAAAATACATAGATTTCTAAGTGGACTGCCATCCTTTTATAAGGAAAAGATAAAGTATGATTAAACCAAGACCTTGACTAAGGCCATCGAGACGTCTAGATACCTATATGAGCAAGGCCAAGGAAGAGAATCTCTACAGAAATATTGGAAGGACAAGAATAATGAGAAGTTTGATCAGAAGAGGAAAGGATTCAAACCTCTCAATAGGAATGAGCCTAATAGAAATCATCAAGATTAGTATGCTAAGGGGGATTCCAAGAAGGAAGATTCCTTGGGAAAAAGGGGAAGACCACTAATCCAATGTTCGGGATGCAAGGAAGATCACATGTACAAGGATTTCCCACACTGAAAGGACATAGTGAAGACTATGCACAACATCCACGAGGCTACGATAGTCGAATATATGGGAAGAATCTATGCATCTTTAAATGATCGACAAGAAGAGTACCAGTCCAATATGATCGAGGTGGAAGGTAAGATCATAAATCAGCATGTTGCTATTTGGATTGATTTAGGAGAAATTCATTGCTACATTGATCCTAAGATAGTGGATAGATTACATTTGGAGAAAAGTAAACTTGGAAAAGAAAGTTTGGTTCAGCTAGCCACTGGAACCAAAAGAAGAATCCATGATATGGTCAGAAGTTGTTACTTAAGTCTTAATGGCGTGAATACTAGTATGGATCTAAATATCATACCATTGGTGTCTTATGATATTTTGATTAGAATGGATTGGTTGGACAAGCATCTTGTTGTCCTATATTGTCATAACAATACATTTACATGTTTTGATCGAAATGGAAAACAGAGCACTGTGAAAGGAGTTCCAAGACCCACCTCTATAAGGGAGATTTCATCCTTACAACTGAAAAGATGTTTTAGGAAAGGATGTCAATTGTATGCAACTCATGTGCAAGAGCCAGAAAATACAAAGGGGCCAAGCCTTGAATATTTCTCGGTGCTACGGTAATTTGAAGATGTATTCCAAGAAACACCAGGATTGCCACCAAGGAGAGAGATATATTTATCAATTGATTTAGTGACAAGATTTTCCCTGGTGTCAAAAACACCTTACAGAATGAGCACACTAGAGTTAAAAGAATTACAAATGCAGTTGGAGGAATTGTTGAAGAAAGGGTACATACATCCAAGTGTTTCACCTTGGGGAGCACCAATACTTTTTGTTAAAAAGAAGGATGGAACCTTGAGGCTGTGTATTGACTTTTGATAGTTGAATAAGTACATTATAAATAACAAGTATCCTCTACCCCGAATTGATGACCTCTTTGATCAACTAAGATGAGCAAAGATATTTTCAAAGATTGACCTAAGGGTAGGATACCATCAGGTAAGAATAAAGGAATAAGACATTCATAAGACAACCTTTAGGACCAGGTATGGGCATTATGAATTTGTAGTGGTGCCATTTGGAATGACCAATGCACCAACTGTCTTCATGTGCTTAATGAACGACATATTCAAAAATTATTTGGATAATTTTGTCATAGTATTCCTAGATGACATACTTATCTATTCTAAGTCTGAAGAGGAGCATGAACATCACTTAAGACTGGTGTTGCAAGTACTGAGAGAACATCAGTTGTATGCCAAGTTGAGTAAGTGTTMTTTYTATCAAAAGWAKATMCATTACTTGGGACACATTATTTCAGAGCAGGKCATAGYAGTAGATCYARAGAAGATCRAAKCCATTAGARGATGGCCAACACCCAKAAATGTGTCAGAWKTMAGATCDTTTATGGGATTAGWTGRMTACTAYAGAAGGTTCWTAGTAGGGTTCTCTAAGATTKYYCATCCCATMACTTCTTTGCAAAAGAAGGGAACTAAATTTGAATGGACACTCAAGTGTGAAAATAATTTTAATCTGTTGAAGGAATTACTTACTAGTGCACCTGTGTTAAAGATTTCTCACCCAAAGGAAAGTTTTGTGGTATGCACAAATGCATGTAAGGAAGGACTTGGGGGAGTCCTCATGCAAAATGGACATGTCATTGGATATGAGTCCAGAAATATTAAGGAACATGAGAGGAACTATGCCACACATGACTCAGAACTTGCTGCCATTGTTCACACCTTGAATATGTGGAGGCATTATCTCATGGGGAAGAAATTCGAATTAAGGACAGACCACATTGGCTTGAAGTATATTTTTGAACAATTGACCTTGAATTCCAGGCAAACAAGATGGCTGGAATTTTTAAGTGAATATGACTTCGATATCAAGCATATCAAGGGAAAGGAGAATAAAGTTGTCAATGCACTTAGTAGAAGAGTGCATATCATGCATGCTACTGCTGTCAGTATGCATTAGTCAAACTTGAAGAGCATAATTTTAGATGGTCTTGTTACAAACCAACATTACCTACAGGTAAAGGAAAACTTACAACAAGGAAATGTACAGGACAAAATAAAGGAGTATGAGATAAAGGAAGATGTATTACTCATGCATAAAAGTAAAATCTATGTTCCTAGTTCCGAAGAACAGAGGAATTTGGTACTGAAGGAAATGCATGGTGCTCCCTATTTTGGACATCCCGGTTACCAGAAAATGATTACAACAGTAAGAAGCCAGTGCTTTTGGCTGGGAATGAAAAAGGATGTTGTCAATTACATCGCTCAATGTATGGAATGTCAGAAGGTGAAGGATGAGCATAGGCACCCAGTGGGTTTGTTGCAGCCATTGACATTCCACAGAAGAAATGGGAAGTGATCACCATGGATTTCATCACAGGATTACCCAGAACGAATAAGCAACATGATTCAATCATCGTGGTGGTTGACAAATTAACAAAGGCTGCTCATTTTGTGCCTGTGAATACAACACATACAGTGGCTAATATTGCAGAATTTTTCATAAAGGAAATTGCTAGGTTGCATGGGATACCTAGGACAGTCATCTCAGATAGAGATATGAAGTTTACCTCCAATTTATGGAGGGGATTGTTTAAAGAATTTGGCTAAAATATTAACTTTAACACTACGTATCATCCCTAGACAGATGGGCAAACAGAGAGGTTCAATCGAATAATTGAAGACATGATGAGAATGTATGTGATGGATAAGCCATCTAAGTGGGAAGATTACTTACACTTGGTTGAGTTTGCATATAATAATGGGTATCGAGATTCATTGAGAATGAGCCCAGTTGAATCCTTGTATGGTAGGAAATGCAATAATTTAGTGAGTTGGGACAACTCAACAGATAGAGCGGTACTTGGGACGGAGTTGCTCAAGGACATGGAAAACCATGTGGTTAAGATCAAGCATAATTTAAAGGCAGCTCAGGATAGATAGAAAGTTTATGCCGAAAAGAACATGACAACTAGAGAATTTAAAATTGGGGAACATGTACTTTTGAAAGTGAAGCCCAAGAAAATCTCTTTAAAATTAGGTAGTTGTACAAAGTTGGCAGCCATATTTTGTGGTCCATTTGAAATATTGGACAAAATAGGGCCAGTTGCATACATGCTTGCATTGCCTTCTTCCATGAATGTGCATAATTTATTTCATGTATCTTTACTAAATAAATATGTACATGACCCTAACCATGTTATTCAAAATGCTCTGGAATCAAGTTATAGAGCTGGTAAAAGTTCAATGGAACTGCTATGGTCCTGAAGATGCTACCTAGGAGCATGAAGATGCCATGCAGGAAGAGTACCCGCAATTTTTTGAATAAATTTGATATTTTGATCTCTATTTTGTATATGCACTATGGAAAATGCCAAAATAAGGGGGAGGGGATGTAACATCTTGGGTTTCGAAGCCCCATTTTAAATAATGTATTGTTACAATGTTGAGAGGCCAAGGTGACCAAACAATTATTAAAAGGCTAGTGTGCCCAAGTTTTCTATCATTATTAATAATAAATGCATGGCTGGTTGCTAGACAGACAAGGACTAGAGTTATATGGGGCTATGATTCCACAAGAGAGGGGCCTTGAGGGGATAAGTGTTTATTTCTATGTTAATTACCCTTTCTTCCTAAGGGATGGGATTGGTTACGTGAGATTCTTGGGGAAGGCCAGGAGGTTCTTCATTCCCCATGAAGTTACTTAAACCCGCCTCTGGTCTGATGGGTGGGTTTGACTAATGGCTTGTTCATTGATTTTCCTGTACTTTCATTCATTTTCCCTCACGCACTTTCATGCATTCACTCACCCATTAATTGATCCATCCTCACCTGTTTCTTGGCCTGGAAAAGGGAAACAAACTGTTGAGAATTATCCACAAGATAGTTGGTTGGAATGGTTGTTGGTGCAATCCAGCCATGACCTGGGGCCTGCATCTCTAAGATGCGTTGGTTCATGCCCTATTTTTCGCACAACTACGAGTCCTAAGAGTTCTAGCATTGAGATTATGGACCAGCTGTGTCGGAGGCCATGGAAAAAGGAGAAGGACTGCGTGGAAGAGAAGGGTGGAGATCCATTCTCTTGGGTGGTACAGGTTGGGTGGAAGAGAGTTGGGTACTTGGATTGTTGTGGGTGATGGAAAACCTATGAGAGCTTGAGATTTGATTGATTTGGGAACCCAAGTACACTCTAAAATCGTCCTTGTGGGTTCATAGACCTGGCTAAGGGGTGACACTGCTGTTGAGATTTGGAGAAGTGGTGTCTATGATTGGGTGGAACGTCCTTGGTCTGCAGCCAGTTGGTGTATTTTTTTATAAAGATAAGTTCTCTATGTTGTGATATTATTATTTGTGTATGAATGTATTCTGCTGTGTATTTTAATTATCATTTAACTAAATCTTAGATTATGCATGCTTATTGGATATTGTTGTGCATGTCGCTAAATTTTGTATCTTATGCATTCTTATTAATGAAGAAGGTATCGGTAAGAGTATGAAGTCCAAGGGTGGGCTTGAAGGTACCATCCCTTGGCCTGTGGGTGGTTGGGGATGTTACATGTAGATTTCATCCTCCACTGGTGTCTCACTCATGAAGAAGATGAATTTGTTCTTAACGACTGCCACACTAGAGCATGTGGTGGTCATTTGTCTGGGTTGGAAGCAACCCAAAAGATTCTATGAGTCGGTTACTTTCAATCAACGTTAATCAATGATTGTGTTGAATTGGTAAAGGAGTGCCACCCGTGTCATATCTTCTCTCGGAATATGAAGGCACACCCTGCTCTTATGTTTCCCGTCATTATAGTTGGTCCCTTCACCAAGTGGGGGATTGATTATACTACATGCCACCTGGCTTCAACCAGGAGGAATCGTTATATCATTGTAATTGTAGACTACTTCACAAATTGGGTCGAGACTATGCCAACATTCAAATATGATGGCGAAACAACAACTCTCTTTATTTTTAACTAGATTGTAGCAAGGTTCGAAATCCCGAAGGATATTTTCACTAACCATGGTAGCCACTTTCATAACAAAATGATGTCCGAGTTAACATCAAATATTGGGTTGAGGCAAGAGAATTCATCACCCTACTACCCACAAGTGAATGGTCAAGTGGAAGCTGTGAATAAGTCCCTCAAGACTATTCTACAGCGAACAATCAATTCGTCCAAGTCAAATTAGCATTTAATGTTGTACTCGACATTGTGGGCCTACCAAACGTCTGTAAAGACTGCAACCGGTTTCTCACATTTCAACTTGTTTACTGGCTGGAAGCAGTCTTTCCAATAGAGTGCCAGATCCCATATCTAAAGTTGGTAGTACAGTTATTGCCAGGCAATTCACCGCTTGAGGAATGCTTATTATATCTCGAGCAGCTCAATGAGAAATTTCGTGACACAGCCTTGGATAATGAGGCTCACAAACAAAAAGTCAAGTGTCAATATGATCAGTCCGTTCTTCCTCAGATTTTCTCTGAAGGTGACCTTGTCCTAGTATATGACCAAGATAAGGAACCCCTGGGGGAAGGCAAGTTCAAACCCATGTGGTTCGGACCTTTCATTGTGAAAGAGGTCTTAAAGAAGGGTGCTTACCATCTAGTTGATTGTGAAGGAAAATATTTTGCAGAGCCTAGAAATGGGCTCTACCTCAAGAAGTATTACTCATAGGTCAATCGCCTTGCATGACTTCTTGTACATATGTATAGTTCTTATATAGTTAGCTTTTGTCTTTTTGTTTTATGTACGTGTTGTTATTTATGTCATCTTTTTTTTCTATGGCAGATGTCAAGTGAATCATAGGTGTTCATTGGGTTCGCGGACGACGCTAGCTGACACACTTGAAGGCTTGCTTCTACAGCTTGGGTGATATTTACGCCACAAGGCCAGTTACTATCTTCTGGAGGTATATGTTTAGGTGACGTCACAAACAATGTCGTCGAGTATAGCATAGTAATAGAGTTGCTTTGTGATGCTTTGTCACATGGTATCTCTCACCTCCAGGTCTACTTAGATGTGCAGCTGGTTGTGTCCCAATTGAATGGGGTTTACCATATTTATGATTATACTCTACACCAATGATTCCTTAGGGTACGTCTCTTAGAACGATTCTTTGAATACATTACATATATCCATGTTCCTAGGAGATTGAATCGAATCACAGATACTCTAGCTAATCATGTATTAGATTGGCATATTGCACACACATAAAAGAAGCACACACATGCACATGTACATACATTTTAAAAATGTGATCCATAAGACATAAAATACGTAAATACACATATATATATATCAAAAGTCTCAGAGTACATAGGTGGCCACGAGTGCCTGAAAAAATAATATGTTCAGTACACATCACGAGGCTTATGCCCTCACAAATATACAAAGAGAACCCTCAGCACATAAGTTGTCCATCCTAATCTAAGAACGGGGCCTATTGGCCCTGCCATAGTGAACTACGGTGTTTTCCAAACACTGGAAGAGTTGGACCCAGGTCTGTGGCACCCCAACTACATGAGGTTTCATCGATGGTGGGAGATCCTCGATCTCGGCCATGGGAACTGCACGAGTGAGAGCGATGAGGTTCTGCTCCACCCGTCTCAAAAATATCTCAGCCTCTGCGGTTGGAGGTCCCCCTGCTGCTACTGTTACTGGTCTGGTGGCTGCGATTGGTACCGCCTCTGGTCGAGGACGTCGCCTGGTCCTCGTGAAGTTTGTTGGATGCACCAGTCCCACATTTGTACATAACATATACATAGTTGTCAGATACTATGGTACACATAAAAATGATATATATATAAATAAACTAAAAATTAAATAACATTAAAAACAAACATACCTATCTCTCCTCGCTCAGCTCCAGGAGGTACGGCCTTGTCCGAGTCCCTGGAAAATTTGATCCCAACACAGGGGTAGTCCTCTATCGCTCGAATCTATCTTTCCCACCAATCAAAAAATGTATCATCGAAGGCCTCTATGGTCCTCCCTCCACCCTATCATGGCATCAACGCTGCCCATATACACACTACTAGGAGCAAGGACACATTCCCTCGCACTGTCTCTCATGGACTGAGACTAGGTACCCTCTCGAAGAAGAATGAGCACAAAATGGTTCCAAATTTGAATTTTTTGTTACTTCACCTACGACACTCAGTGAGTTGTCCCTTCATGCAGTCTAGCATGGTCATGCTCCAGTCAAATATTCATGCATTTAAGAACTATACCGCACAATGCATGTGTGCCCGGGAGGCCTTATGTAAGGCCATGGATCCAATGATCCACCCAATAAGTAAAACTATCACTTTCAGTGATAGGTTGGTGATATTGTGGATTGGCACTTGAGAACCTACTTTCTCAGTGTCGGCCTTGCAATGTAGTTCAATCAACTTAGCAGTGTTGTGGGGCTCGGGGGGGAAAGCACGCAAGTTGACTGGTTCACATATCCTCATGATCCAGGTGGATATTGGTGGCCACCCACCTATTCCACTTGGACCCCCACCATTTTTTTAGTTTCCGTACAGTTTACTATTTTTAGCAGTTTTTCGGGTCCTGAACTTCCAAAGCCATTTTGAGGCCTTAAACGATGTTTTTTTGGAAAACGGGGAGCAACATGGATCATATATTATGTTGCTCACCCAAAAGTTGTATTCCTCGGATAGATCTTTCTAACGAGGTATGGAACGCGTCAAACGAAGATCGTATGCCAAATTTACATCCCTGGGAAGTTGATGTACCAACTTACCCAAACGGGGCCCATAGTCTTGGCGTTTCATCTCCTAGGGTTAGGTCTTTGGATGTTTAGGGTTTTCCATTATTTCTCAATAATAATAGGACTTCGAGCCTCATTGTAACACACATTTTAGAGGCCAGTATCCGCCACATCTCTTCTTAGAGATAAGCTACCAGCGCCCTAGCTAGTTTATTTCCATTCTGTCTGTAAGCATATTTCAGTCATTTTTTATTAATGAAATGAAGTCTTATTTCCGATGCATCTCTGTGTTTATGTGTATTTATGTATTTCATTGTGTTCCTACATAAATCTGATTCAGTGGTATCAGAGCAGTCTTCTCATTCTCGATCCTTCTTTGCATGTCCCCAACAAGGTCGAGGTATAAGGAGTTGGGGCTCGATCTTGTTGAACCTTTGCAAGATCAGCCTCGCAAACCCTGACGACCGCCCATGGGAGAAGAGAAGAAAGATGAGGGAGCAGGAGATCCTATCAAAATGTTGCTCGAGGAGGCCCTCAAGAAACAAAGGAATGAGATGATGGACAACTTTGCCCAGATTCTTCAACGGATTCCCACTGTCGGCGCATCGACATCCAACAGCCACTCTGGGGGCGCCAATCCTTTTAAGGTACAAGTAAACTTTGACATTCCCATATTTGAGGGCCAAATAGATGCATATGTTGTAGATAGATGGTTGAATCTATTAGAAGGATATTTCTCGATTCATGACTTTTCCGATCAAGAAAAGATTATCTTCGCACTCCCCAAAGCCGCCCCCCATGTCAAGGATTGGTGGGAAGCCTACTCGGAGCAAGAGGGTGAGGGAGAACCCTCTTTGTTCTCGGTCGCACCCACTTGGAATTCTTTTCGAGATGCCATCAAGGAACAATATTATCCCATGGGGAGCTATGAGGACAAATACATACAATGGACTACGTTGCGGCAACAAAGGGACCAAGATGTACATGAGATAACGAATCTGTTTCATACCCTACGCACAAAGTTGTGTATCAAAGATTCAGAGAAACATTTGGTGTTAAAGTACCACAGTTTTCTGCACAGATACATTCAGGAGGAAATGGAGTTCCTCGACATCTCCTCGCTTGGTGTGGCATACTGATATGCTGCCAAGATTGAGCAAAAGTTCAAACAGAAGAAGAGAGACTTTGGGTCTACAAATCAGAAGCAAGGGAAAGGTACCCCCAAACCATAGAACAAAGGACCAAGCCAGGGCGGGGCAGCCCAGGAAAACCTGCCAAAGCCACAAGCAAAGAACAACACCATGAAGACAAAAAAGGACACGGGGAAGTGGTGTGAGTTCCATAAGAGCTCCACTCACAACACAAGTGAGTGTCGGGCCAAGCAGTCACTAGTAGCCGAGTTGAAGGCTTATGAATCGGATGCATGCTTCGACTCTAAATCAGAACCTGACAAGGGGAATGACAGGGGGAAGCAGATTATCGATGCGGAGCCCAATGCCACTGTTTCCACCATGAAGATCCAGAAGGAGGAACTAGAAGATCCAGAGGAGGCAGAGCGCCTCTTCCATTCCAAGATGTGGGTAAAGGGTTCCCCGTTGCATTTCATTGTCGACAGTGGGAGCCAGAAGAACCTCATCTCAGTAGAGGTCGAGAAGCGGCTGGGTTTGCCGATGATAGCACACCCACAACCATACACCATCGGGTGGTTTCACCAAGGACGGGACCTCCGCGTATTATGTGACATTGCTCCTCTTGATGTTTCTGATGTATTATTAGGCCAACTGTACTTTTGGAAGTGACATGTTGTGTATGAGTCTAGGCCTTGTGCTGTTATTATCAATTTGGGCAATAAGCTA
>JZKD02S0421975.1:0-17906 GCA_000966675.3 Picea glauca | reverse complement strand
TGAAAACCTTAATATTGAAGAAGAAGATGTTTGGACATGAGTCTTTGTCCAAAGCCTAGATGGCCATGCTAGGAAATGGTTCAAAGAACTCCCTGCTAGTTCCATTGCTAGAATCGAGCAATTGGATGAGACATTTATGAAACATTGGGGTGACAGAAGAGATTTTGTCTACTACATCACAGAATTCGGAAACTTGAGGAAACAAGGTAGTCAGCCAGTCTCTGATTTCACTAAGAGGTTTAACCGGATGTATGGTAAAATACCAGCTGAGATAAAACCATCAGATGCTTTTGCCAAGATCACATATTATGATGCTTTTGACTCAGATTTTTGTTTACTGTTGAGAGAAAGGAGGTCACCAACATTATCTCTCATGCAAGATGTTTCCCTTGAGGTGGAATCAAATATTCTGGCCTTTCAGAAGTGGAAAGGAGATTCTAATAGGAGAAGACCAAAGAATGAGGCTTCATCTTCATCAAGTGTTGATCCAAAACTTGATAAAATGGCCAAGATGCTAGAGTCTCTAACCTATGAAATATCTAAGCTCAATATCGAAAATAAACAACTTGTGAAGGGAAGAGGCACTTATGATTCTGCAGGCAGAAATCCGAATCAAAATCCCAACAACTTCAGAAGAAATAATCAACCAACTCAGATCTTGCAAAGAGAAAATAATCCTACTGAAGATAAGAGGATAAAGTTCCCCCTTCAAAATGTTGTGATGGATGAAGTTGAAGGTGAAGATAAAGAAGGTGGATAAGGTAACATTCATTGTGTTGGAGAAGAGACAGGGAAATCTTATCTAACGCAATAAGACTATGAAGAATCATTGATGACTGAACAGACAGAAGATAATCTTATTGATGATGGCATTTTCACAATAGAAGATAAGAATAGATATAATCTCTGATCTAAATCTGATACTGCTCAACAATATGCACAAGCCTCTCCTAAAAAGAGCACAACCCCTGTTAAGCAAAAATATCAGATATTAGAAAATCAGCAAGCAAATCCTTCAAAGGTGAAAGCATCAACTCCTCCCAAGAATATTGTTGCCCCTGTCAAGAATCAAACTCCAGAAATTAAGCCTCTTGTTGAATAGAAAAGAAATCAGGAAGCCCCTTGAAATCAGGTAAAGGTTTCTGATAAAGCTTCTGATAAAGTTCCATATTCTTTTAATTTTGAGGATGAAATACAAAAAATTAAAATTCCTATTCCTCTAGTTGAGTTGATGAAAAATGAAATGTTCAAAAGGGATATCCTCAAANTGAAAACCTTAATATTGAAGAAGAAGATGTTTGGACATGAGTCTTTGTCCAAAGCCTAGATGGCCATGCTAGGAAATGGTTCAAAGAACTCCCTGCTAGTTCCATTGCTAGAATCGAGCAATTGGATGAGACATTTATGAAACATTGGGGTGACAGAAGAGATTTTGTCTACTACATCACAGAATTCGGAAACTTGAGGAAACAAGGTAGTCAGCCAGTCTCTGATTTCACTAAGAGGTTTAACCGGATGTATGGTAAAATACCAGCTGAGATAAAACCATCAGATGCTTTTGCCAAGATCACATATTATGATGCTTTTGACTCAGATTTTTGTTTACTGTTGAGAGAAAGGAGGTCACCAACATTATCTCTCATGCAAGATGTTTCCCTTGAGGTGGAATCAAATATTCTGGCCTTTCAGAAGTGGAAAGGAGATTCTAATAGGAGAAGACCAAAGAATGAGGCTTCATCTTCATCAAGTGTTGATCCAAAACTTGATAAAATGGCCAAGATGCTAGAGTCTCTAACCTATGAAATATCTAAGCTCAATATCGAAAATAAACAACTTGTGAAGGGAAGAGGCACTTATGATTCTGCAGGCAGAAATCCGAATCAAAATCCCAACAACTTCAGAAGAAATAATCAACCAACTCAGATCTTGCAAAGAGAAAAGAATCCTACTGAAGATAAGAGGAAAAAGTTCCCCCTTAAAAATGTTGTGATGTATGAAGTTGAAGGTGAAGATCAAGAAGGTGGATAAGGTAACATTCATTGTGTTGGAGAAGAGACAGGAAAATCTTATCTAACGCAACAAGACTATGAAGAATCATTGATGACTGAACAGACAGAAGATAATCTTATTGATGATGGAATTTTCACAACAGAAGATAAGAATAGATATAATCTCTGATCTAAATCTGATACTGCTCAACAAGATGCACAAGCCTCTCCTAAAAAGAGCACATCCCCTGTTAAGCAAAAATATCATATATTAGAAAATCAGCAAGCAAATCCTTCAAAGGTGAAAGCATCAGCTCCTCCCAAGAATATTGTTGCCCCTGTCAAGCATCAAACTCCAGAAATTCAGCCTCTTGTTGAATAGCAAAGAAATCAGGAAGCCCCTTCAAATCAGGTAAAGGTTTCTGATAAAGATTCTGATAAAGTTCCATATTCTTTTAATTTTGAGGATGAAATACAAAAAATTAAAATTCCTATTCCTCTAGTTGAGTTGATGAAAAATGAAATGTTCAAAAGGGATATCCTCAAAACTCTAGATCCCCAATCTATATCCCTTTCTACTAATATCCTCAACATATATGATGATAATCCAACCATCACTCTGGGCCAAATGATAGAAGACAGAGATGAAATTTGTCCTCCCTTTTACATATCTCTAAATATTCATGAGAAAACCCTACATAACTATTTGTTGGACTCCGATGCTTTGCACAATTTGATTCCAAAGGCAGTCATGGATGAGCTTGGGTTGGAGATCACCAAGTCTTATCATGAACTTTTCTATTTTTATTCTCGAAAAGTGAAATGTTTTGGGATGATTAAGGATTTGGCTATAACCTTAACCCAAGCATCCATGAAGACTATGGTGATGGATATAGTGGTCGCCGACATACCTCCCAAATTTGGATGTCTACTATCAAGATCATGGATGAAGAGACTAGGTGGCACTCTTCAAATGGATCTCTCCTATGCTACTATCCCTATTTTTGGAGGGGTGAACATAAGGCTATACATGGAATCTCAGTTGGCGTATGTAATCAGTGATGAGAAAAATCCATCCAATCATCCTATCTATTCGGTAGACACAAGTATGGGATCTTGTATTTTTCAAATTGATGATTCATTACCTGATACATTGCTACTCAGAAAGCCCACAGATCAGACCACAGTTCATCCCACAGAAACAACAGAAGATGATCTTCCGACCATGTTCTTTGATGGTGCTTGCACTAAAGAGTCAGTAGGAGCGAGAGTGGTATTGATTTCCCATTCTAAGAAAACTTCTCATTTGTCCTTTAAACTTGATTTTAAAGTGACTAATAATATTGATGAGCACGAGGCACTAATTTTGGGGCTGAATGCAGCCAAAGAGAGGAAGATAAAAAAATTGCAGGTGTTTGGAGATGAAGATTTGATTATTCAGTAGGTGAATAAATCCTTTCAAGAAAAGCATGTCAGGCTGAAGGAAAACAGAGATGAAGTGTTGAAATCAATTCACAATTTTGTAGATTTTAAAATTGCATATGTACCTAGAGCGATGAATGAATTGGCTGATTCATTAGTTGTGTCTTCTTGTGCATTCATACCCCCTATGACTCATAAATTAACTTACAAAATTCAAGTAAAATATAGGCCCTCTCTCCCTGATAATGTAAAATTTTGGAAGGTTTTTGAAGACGATGTTGAACTCACTAGATTCCTTGCAGTGATAGATGAGTTTTCAGATCTGCAGATCGATCAGGAGAATGAACATGAAAATGAAATTGAGCCAAAGTTCAAAAGAAAAATCACAACACATGAAATAGTTCAGTTGTCTACCAACAGAATTCGTAAAGGTTTGGTCGTGTTGGAGAGATTGTTCGATAACAACGATGTGGCTGTCAAATTGGAAAGTGGGGAAAAAGATTTAGAAGTTTTGCAGTATAATGTGGCTAGCGAACAAGATCCTAAACATGTCAACTTAGCCTCACATTTGACTAAAAAACAAAGGGTTTATTATGGAGAATTGCTAAAGGAGTTTGCAGACATCTTCGCTTGGCAGTATGATGAATTGAAGACTTTTGACACAGAGGTGATTTAGCATAAGATTCCCTTCAATAAAGACACCAAACCATTCAGGCAGAAGCTTAGATCCTTCAACCCTTTGTTGCTGCCTACAATGGAAAGGGAAATTAAAAAATTGTTGGATGCCCGGATCATCATTCCCCTCAGGTATTCAGAATAGATTGCGAATCTCGTACCGGTCAAGAAGAAGAATGGGGAGATCATACTCCACATCGACTTCATAAATTTGAATAAGTGCTCTAGGAAGGACAACTACCCTCTGCCTAAAATGGGGCATATTTTGCAGAAGGTGTCAGGATCAAAGGTGATGTCTTTTATTGATGGGTTTTCCGGATACCACCAGATTGTTGTCCAACCGGAAGACAAAGAAAATACTAATTTTACCACTCCATGCGGTACGTTTATGTACGAGAATATTCCCTTTGGATTGATGAATGAAGGAGCGACATTCCAAAGGGAAATGAAAATTTATTTTGTTGGAGAGAAAGATAAATTTGTCCTGATTTATCTCGATGATATCATTGTTTTCTCAAGCAGCCATGAACTTCATTTGCAGCACTTAAAAAGGACATTTCTGAAATGTCGAAGGTATGGCATTTATCTTAATCCAAAAAAATCAAATTTTGCACTTAAGGAAGGGAAATTACTTGGGCACATTGTTTCAGCTGATGGGGTAAAAATTGACCCAAAAAGGGTAGAAGCAATTAAAAATCTGTCTCTTCCTAGATCAAAGAAGGACATTAAGTATTTCCTTATAGAAGCAATTAAAAATCTGTCTCTTTATAGTAAATTTCGTTGAACTCACAAAGCATATCACTGCTATGTTAAGAAAGGACTCTGAGGTAAAATGGACTGAAGTAGCCAGACATTCATTCAATGCCATCAAGGAAGCCATCACAACAGCCCCTGTTTTTATTAGCCCGATTTCTCCAAGGTATTTTACATTTTTTCATTTGCTTCAAGTGATACAATCGCATCAGTACTCTTGCAAAAAAATGTTGATGATTAGGAGCAGCCGGTTGCCTTCTTCAGTAAGGTCTTGAGGGACGCAGAGGTAAAGTATGAATTGTTGGAGAAACACGCATATGCACTTGTCAAGTCATTGAAAGATTTCAGAGTTTACATTCTTCAGGCAAAGGTAATAGCTTTCGTTCCCTCCAATTCAGTTAAAGATGTGCTTTTCCAACCCGACATAGATGGAAAAAGGAGTAAGTGGATAGCAAGGTTGATTGAATTCGATGTTGAAATCAAACCAGAAAAACTTATGAAAGGTCAAGGCCTTGCCAAACTTCTGGCAGAGGAAAATTGCAGGTTGCTTGAAATAAATTTGATGAGTATTAATGTAGAAAATGTTCAGTCTTTAGAGAATAAAGAAGGTGAGGAAATGTAGGTCTCAGCTCACTTAGTTGATTTCAAATGGTACAACCATATTATTCATTTTCTACAAACTTTATCAGTTCCATCAAATTTGACAAAAACTCAAAGAAGGGCTTTGAAGCTCAAAGCCATAAATTTCTGCATCAATGACAACGTGTTGTTCTGGAAAAATCCCATAGGTTTATTTTTGAGGTGCGTAAACCAAGAAGAAGCAGCTAAGGTCATGATTGAATTTCATAATAGTGAATGCAGGGGACATCACTATTGGAAAACCACCGCACATAAAATCTTAAGATCTGCTTACTACTGGCCATCCTTATTTTCAGATGTGTATGAGTTTGTGAAAACATGTGACAAGTGTCAAAGGTTTGAAGGAAAATAACAACTGAAGTCCCTTCCCTCAAACCTATAGTGGTCACAGGGCCTTTCCAGTAGTGGGGCCTAGACTTCATAGGTGAAATTCATCCGCCTTCTAGTGGTCATCACCGGTGGATCCTTGTTCCCATCGATTACTTTACAAAGTGGATTGAGACTATTCCCACCTAGAACCCCAATCATACACTCATCATAAATTTTTTGCAAGAAAACATATTTGCCAGATTTGGCTGCCCTAAGAGAATAGTCACTGATAACGTTGTTGCATTCAAAGATAAACACTTGGTGAAATTGTGTGAAGAGCTAGGAATTCAGCTGGTACATTCCACAGCTTACTATNTTCTGATAAAGTTCCATATTCTTTTAATTTTGAGGATGAAATACAAAAAATTAAAATTCCTATTCCTCTAGTTGAGTTGATGAAAAATGAAATGTTCAAAAGGGATATCCTCAAAACTCTAGATCCCCAATCTATATCCCTTTCTACTAATATCCTCAACATATATGATGATAATCCAACCATCACTCTGGGCCAAATGATAGAAGACAGAGATGAAATTTGTCCTCCCTTTTACATATCTCTAAATATTCATGAGAAAACCCTACATAACTATTTGTTGGACTCCGATGCTTTGCACAATTTGATTCCAAAGGCAGTCATGGATGAGCTTGGGTTGGAGATCACCAAGTCTTATCATGAACTTTTCTATTTTTATTCTCGAAAAGTGAAATGTTTTGGGATGATTAAGGATTTGGCTATAACCTTAACCCAAGCATCCATGAAGACTATGGTGATGGATATAGTGGTCGCCGACATACCTCCCAAATTTGGATGTCTACTATCAAGATCATGGATGAAGAGACTAGGTGGCACTCTTCAAATGGATCTCTCCTATGCTACTATCCCTATTTTTGGAGGGGTGAACATAAGGCTATACATGGAATCTCAGTTGGCGTATGTAATCAGTGATGAGAAAAATCCATCCAATCATCCTATCTATTCGGTAGACACAAGTATGGGATCTTGTATTTTTCAAATTGATGATTCATTACCTGATACATTGCTACTCAGAAAGCCCACAGATCAGACCACAGTTCATCCCACAGAAACAACAGAAGATGATCTTCCGACCATGTTCTTTGATGGTGCTTGCACTAAAGAGTCAGTAGGAGCGAGAGTGGTATTGATTTCCCATTCTAAGAAAACTTCTCATTTGTCCTTTAAACTTGATTTTAAAGTGACTAATAATATTGATGAGCACGAGGCACTAATTTTGGGGCTGAATGCAGCCAAAGAGAGGAAGATAAAAAAATTGCAGGTGTTTGGAGATGAAGATTTGATTATTCAGTAGGTGAATAAATCCTTTCAAGAAAAGCATGTCAGGCTGAAGGAAAACAGAGATGAAGTGTTGAAATCAATTCACAATTTTGTAGATTTTAAAATTGCATATGTACCTAGAGCGATGAATGAATTGGCTGATTCATTAGTTGTGTCTTCTTGTGCATTCATACCCCCTATGACTCATAAATTAACTTACAAAATTCAAGTAAAATATAGGCCCTCTCTCCCTGATAATGTAAAATTTTGGAAGGTTTTTGAAGACGATGTTGAACTCACTAGATTCCTTGCAGTGATAGATGAGTTTTCAGATCTGCAGATCGATCAGGAGAATGAACATGAAAATGAAATTGAGCCAAAGTTCAAAAGAAAAATCACAACACATGAAATAGTTCAGTTGTCTACCAACAGAATTCGTAAAGGTTTGGTCGTGTTGGAGAGATTGTTCGATAACAACGATGTGGCTGTCAAATTGGAAAGTGGGGAAAAAGATTTAGAAGTTTTGCAGTATAATGTGGCTAGCGAACAAGATCCTAAACATGTCAACTTAGCCTCACATTTGACTAAAAAACAAAGGGTTTATTATGGAGAATTGCTAAAGGAGTTTGCAGACATCTTCGCTTGGCAGTATGATGAATTGAAGACTTTTGACACAGAGGTGATTTAGCATAAGATTCCCTTCAATAAAGACACCAAACCATTCAGGCAGAAGCTTAGATCCTTCAACCCTTTGTTGCTGCCTACAATGGAAAGGGAAATTAAAAAATTGTTGGATGCCCGGATCATCATTCCCCTCAGGTATTCAGAATGGATTGCGAATCTCTTACCGGTCAGGAAGAAGAATAGGGAGATCAGACTCCGCATCAACTTCATAAATTTGAATAATTTCTCTAGGAAGGACAACTACCCTCTGCCTAAAATGGAGCATATTTTGCAGAAGGTGCAGGATCAAAGGTGATGTCTTTTATTGATGGGTTTTCCGGATACCACCAAATTGTTGTCCAACCGGAAGACAAAGAAAATACTACTTTTACCACTCCATGGGGTACATTTATGTACGAGAATATTTCCTTTGGATTGATGAATGCAGGAGCGACATTCCAAAGGGAAATGGAAATTTCTTTTGTTGGAGAGAAAGATAAATTTGTCCTGATTTATCTCGATGATATCATTGTTTTCTCAAGCAGCCATGAACTTCATTTGCAGCACTTAAAAAGGACATTTTTGAAATGTCGAAGGTATGGCATTTATCTTAATCCAAAAAAATCAAATTTTGCACTTAAGGAAGGGAAATTACTTGGGCACATTGTTTCAGCTGATGGGGTAAAAATTGACCCAAAAAGGGTAGAAGCAATTAAAAATCTGTCTCTTCCTAGATCAAAGAAGGACATTCAGTATTTCCTTGAGACTATAAACTTTGTCAGAAGGTTTATAGTAAATTTAGCTGAACTCACAAAGCATATCACTGCTATGTTAAGAAAGGACTCTGAGGTAAAATGGACTAAAGCAGCCAGACATTCATTCAATGCCATCAAGGAAGCCATCACAACAACCCCTGTTTTGATTAGCCCCGATTTCTCCAAGGTATTTTACATTTTTTCATTTTCTTCAAGTGATACAATCGCATCAGTACTCTTGCAGAAAAATGTTGATGATTAGGAGAAACCGGTTTCCTTCTTCAGTAAGGTCTTGAGGGACGTAGAGGTAAAGTATGAATTGTTGGAGAAACAAGCATATGCACTTGTCAAGTCATTGAAATCTTTCAGAGTTTACATTCTTCAGGCAAAGGTAATAGCTTTCGTTCCCTCGAGTTCAGTTAAAGATGTGCTTGTCCAACCCGACATAGATGGAAAAAGGAGTAAGTGGATAGCAAGGTTGATTGAATTCGATGTTGAAATCAAACCAGAAAAACTTATGAAAGGTCAAGGCCTTGCCAAACTTCTGGCAGAGGAAAATTGCAGGTTGCTTGAAATAAATTTGATGAGTATTAATGTAGAAAATGTTCAGTCTTTAGAGAATAAAGAAGGTGAGGAAATGTAGGTCTCAGCTCACTTAGTTGATTTCAAATGGTACAACCATATTATTCATTTTCTACAAACTTTATCAGTTCCATCAAATTTGACAAAAACTCAAAGAAGGGCTTTGAAGCTCAAAGCCATAAATTTCTGCATCAATGACAACGTGTTGTTCTGGAAAAATCCCATAGGTTTATTTTTGAGGTGCGTAAACCAAGAAGAAGCAGCTAAGGTCATGATTGAATTTCATAATAGTGAATGCAGGGGACATCACTATTGGAAAACCACCGCACATAAAATCTTAAGATCTGCTTACTACTGGCCATCCTTATTTTCAGATGTGTATGAGTTTGTGAAAACATGTGACAAGTGTCAAAGGTTTGAAGGAAAATAACAACTGAAGTCCCTTCCCTCAAACCTATAGTGGTCACAGGGCCTTTCCAGTAGTGGGGCCTAGACTTCATAGGTGAAATTCATCCGCCTTCTAGTGGTCATCACCGGTGGATCCTTGTTCCCATCGATTACTTTACAAAGTGGATTGAGACTATTCCCACCTAGAACCCCAATCATACACTCATCATAAATTTTTTGCAAGAAAACATATTTGCCAGATTTGGCTGCCCTAAGAGAATAGTCACTGATAACGTTGTTGCATTCAAAGATAAACACTTGGTGAAATTGTGTGAAGAGCTAGGAATTCAGCTGGTACATTCCACAGCTTACTATATGCAAGGGAATGGCTTAGCTGACTCATCCAACAAGAGTTTAGTCAGAATTATAAAGAAGCTCCTTGAACAAAATGGCAGAGGTTGGGATTCCAAACTAAAGTTTTCCTTGTGGGCTGACAGGGTTACATGTAAGAAATCAATTGGTACATCTCCTTTCAAGTTGGTATATGGTACTGAAGCCATATTTCTTGTTCAACTTGCATTGTCGATTGCAAAGTGTTTACAAGTAACTGATTATGAACCAAGTGATTTGACCTAGAGAATTCATAATTTGGTAGAACTACAACAAGATAGAGAGCATCTCTTGGAAAAAACAAGATTGCATCAAGAGAGAATCAAGGAGTCCTTCAACAAGAAAGTCAAATCAAATGTCTTCAAAACAGGAGATTTAGTCTTAAAATGGGATGCAACAAGACAGGAAAAGGGGAAACATGGAAAATTTGAAGCTCTCTGGATAGGTCCTTTTGTGATAATTGTGGTGCAGCAGAACAATACCTTTGTTCTCCAAACTCTTTCAGGCGAGGAACTAGCAGGTGGCCCTTTCAACGGGCACTTCCCAAAGATCTATTTCTCATAAGGCTTTTCTTTAAAGCCTTGTTCTACTTGTACATATTCTTTTTTAGTTCTATTTTCTTTATTTCTTTCATTTCAATAACTCCATGCCTAATGGTACTAGCAAAACTATTTTTCAAATTTTTGTTTTAAATTGTAATAAGGCTACTGAGTCTAGCTAGGTTCTTGGTCACCTCACAGGGAGATGCCCATCCTAGTTGGAGCCAAATGTTAGCTCCCAAAATGAACCCATCCCTATGGTCACATTTTGTGGTGGATAGCATGGCTATTGGTAGTTTTCTCAAATTGGTTTTGATTTTTTCTAGCTGCAAGACTTAGGTTTTGATTTTTGTCTTAGAAATAAGATGACCCATAAAGGTCTTCTCTTTAAAATTTTCATAAAATGATTTCAGCAGCTAACGTGTGCTTAAAAGATGATGGTTAGCTCCTGAAAGTGGCAACTTTCAACAGCTAAGGAGCATTTCTCACAGGTCGTTAGCTGGTGAAAGAGGGGATTTTCGAACATCCAAAGAGCATTTCTCATGGGGTGCGCGCTGTTAAAAGAGACAACTTTCAAAAGCTAAGGAGCATTTTTTACGGATTGTGCGCTGGTGAAAGCAAGGATTTTCAACAGCTGAAGAGCGCTTCTCATGGGCCGTTGGCTGGAGAAAGCAGGAATCACGTGCGTTTATCCACATTTCAGAAATCAAATGATGATACGATCAACCCACGTCATGCAATAAAGAAGGACGCATTGGTGAAAGTGGATAATCATGAAAACTCGAGTTGAACGTCCAAATCGGATTATAAATTGGATCTGGTACAGTAACTCATGCTACACAATCATGGCATTGGGAATGGAAAATTTGAATCCATTAACGCAAGTACAGAGGCTATACTACCTAGATGACAACATCAAATCGGTTCATTGCTTCCCCAACATGCATAACTCTCAAATGTATGCTAAGTTTCTAATTTTGAAAGACAGAGCCGACTCCCGAGTGCTTTCAACAGCGCAAGACCTCGGCCCAAATAGAAGTTTTCTTTGTTGTGTGTGCAGAATCGTTTGGGATTTTGGGTTGCAGATAGAGAGGAGACGCAGTGGGACTTTACTAAGAAAAGAGTTAGACAGTCTATATTTCCTATAGACACATCCAGAAGTCCAGAAAAACTTCTCAAACGCAGGTTGCATCAAATTTGTTGAAAGGCTACAGAATGGTTGCCACCAGTCGACAGTAGAGGCTTTTGCTAAAACATTTGACAGGAATAAGGCTCGTGTTGGGTCCTTGGAGTTCATTGTAGATGAAGCTGCCATTGCTGCAGCGACCAACCTACCTAGATTGGGCCAGAATTGGTTCAAAACCACTNATTTGGCTGCCCTAAGAGAATAGTCACTGATAACGTTGTTGCATTCAAAGATAAACACTTGGTGAAATTGTGTGAAGAGCTAGGAATTCAGCTGGTACATTCCACAGCTTACTATCTGCAAGGGAATGGCTTAGCTGAGCCATCCAACAAGAGTTTAGTCAGAATTATAAAGAAGCTCCTTGAACAAAATGGCAGAGGTTGGGATTCCAAACTGAAGTTTTCCTTGTGGGCTGACAGGGTTACATGTAAGAAATCAATTGGTACATCTCCTTTCAAGTTGGTATATGGTACTGAAGCCATATTTCTTGTTCAACTTGCATTGTCGGTTGCAAAGTTTTTACAAGAAACTGATTATGAACCAAGTGATTTGACCTGGAGAATTCATAATTTGGTAGAACTACAACAAGATAGAGAGCAGCTCTTGGAAAAAACAAGATTGCATCAAGAGAGAATCAAGGAGTCCTTCAACAAGAAAGTCAAATCAAATGTCTTCAAAACAGGAGATTTAGTCTTAAAATGGGATGCAACAAGACAGGAAAAGGGGAAACACAGAAAATTTGAGGCTCTCTAGACAGGTCCTTTTGTGATAACTGTGGTGCAGCAGAACAATACCTTTGTTCTCCAAACTCTTTCAGGCGAGGAACTAGCAGGTGGCCCTTTCAACGGGCACTTCCTAAAGATCTATTTCTCATAAGGATTTTCTTTAAAGACCTGTTCTACTTGTACATATTCTTTTTTAGTTCTATTTTCTTTATTTCTTTCATTTCAATAACTCCATGCCCAATGGTACTAGAAAAACTATTTTTCAAATTTCTGTTTTAAATTGTAATAAGGCTACTGAGTCTAGCTAGGTTCTTGGTCACCTCACAGGGAGATACCCATCCTAGTTGGAGCCAAATGTTAGCTCCCAAAATGAACCCATCCCTATGGTCACATTTTGTGGTGGATAGCATGGCTATTGGTAGTTTTCTCAAATTGGTTTTGAGTTTTTCTAGCTACAAGACTTAGGTTTTGATTTTTGTCTTAGAAATAAGATGACCCATAAAGGTCTTCTCTTTAAAATTTTCATAAAATGATTTCAGCAGCTAACGTGTTCTTAAAAGATGATGGTTAGCTCCTGAAAGTGGCAACTTTCAACAACTAAGGAGCATTTCTCACAGGTCGTTAGCTGGTGAAAGAGGGGATTTTCGAACATCCAAAGAGCATTTCTCACGGGGTGCGCGCTGGTAAAAGAGACAACTTTCAACAGCTAAGGAGCATTTTTTACGGATTGTGCGCTGGTGAAAGCAAGGATTTTCAACAGCTGAAGAGCGCTTCTCATGGGACGTTGGCTGGAGAAAGAAGGAATCATGTGTGTTTATCCACATTTCAAAAATCAAATGATGATACGATCAACCCACGTCATGCAATCAAGAAGGACGCATTGGTGAAAGTGGATAATCATGAAAACTCGAGTTGAACGTCCAAATCGGATTATAAATTGGATCTGGTTCAATAAATCATGCTACACAATCATGGCATCGGGAATGGAAAATTTGAATCCATTAACGCAAGTACAAAGGCTATACTACCTAGATGACAACATCAAATCGGTTCATTGCTTCCCCAACATGCATAACTCTCAAATGTATGCTAAGTTTCTAATTTTGAAAGACAGAGCCGACTCCCGAGTGCTTTCAACAGCGCAAGACCTCGGCCCAAATAGAAGTTTTCTTTGTTGTGTGTGCAGAATCGTTTGGGATTTTGGGTTGCAGATAGAGAGGAGACGCAGTGGGACTTTACTAAGAAAAGAGTTAGACAGTCTATATTTCCTATAGACACATCCAGAAGTCCAGAAAAACTTCTCAAACGCAGGTTGCATCAAATTTGTTGAAAGGCTACAGAATGGTTGCCACCAGTCGACAGTAGAGGCTTTTGCTAAAACATTTGACAGGAATAAGGCTCGTGTTGGGTCCTTGGAGTTCATTGTAGATGAAGCTGCCATTGCTGCAGCGACCAACCTACCTAGATTGGGCCAGAATTGGTTCAAAACCACTGCCACCAAAAACTTAAACTTCAGAGATTATTTGAAGGAAGAGTTCAAGCATAATGCATGGAAGAAGAGCATGCTAGTTTCCCATTTAGAGGATGAGTGGAAGGATCTATTTAAGGGCATCCAACTCTACATAACCTCGGAGGGCAGATATGACAAACTCATGATGTATCATTTTAAGCTCCTAGACCATTTCACAGGTAAAACTCTCCTCAATTTACCTTTTTTATTACACAAGAGCTTAACTAAGGTATGTAAGAAGATTAGGTCTCAACCCCTAAGCATGAAGAATACTCTATGCCACTTTGGCCTTATTAAATTGATCATCCTGGAGGAGCTAAGACAGAAGGAAAGTAGCTGGAAACATTTCCTATTTTGGGAGGGATTTGAAACTCAGAATCAACCCGTAAATGAATAGGGGAGAGGTGGAAAGAAGCAATTGACTCCTCAAAGAAGTTCGAGGAAGAGGAGGACCCTGCCAGGACCTCCAGAAGATAGAATCTCTGGTGTGAAATCTCACAGGTCGAAGAAAAGATTGAATTTTGAAACTACTACAGAGTAGCCTACAGAGAAGAGAACAAACATATTAAACCTGCCCTCACAGACTCAAAACCAGAGCAAGAAGATGAGATCCCTGTCATCAAAAGTCATGAACACTCAATTGAGTTTGCACATAATTATGAGACCTTTACTCACACTGAGGAAGGAGAAACATGAAATAGCACCAAGTCGAAGAAAGTGCAGAAAATCAAGCATCTTAAAGAAGTGATCGCTCAACAGGAGGTTTTAGAACGGGTAATCAAAGAAAGATACAAGAAGTTGTCTGACAATTTTGCAAAAACTAGTGTTGCATTTGAAAGACTGGCTTGGGAAAGTGTCAATGAAAAGAAAAGAAAACAGAAGATCACCAAAGATTACAACAGTCTATGGTGGCTAGCAAAGAGCCTTAAATGAAAAATCAAAAGATTGAAGCAAAAGCAAAAGAAAAAGTCCCACCTAGATTTGAAATTACTTTCTCATGTTGTTGTAAATATGCAAGGGGAGAAATCAGAGACACATTAAGTTTTTGATAGAATAATAGTTTTGAAGGAGAAAACTCATTTTGGGCCAAGGCAGAGATTTCAGTAGCGCACAACGAAATTTTACGACCAGTTAGATGGTGAAAGGAAGCGCTTTCACCAGCTAACCAATGAATCACAAGGCGAGTTAGCTGGTGAAAGAAGAAAAATAATTTTTGGAAGCTAGGGACGAAGCAGGTCATTTTTCACAGGTTATAAAGAACTTCTAGAGTGTTAAGGGGATAAAAAATCGCTTGCAAAGAACTCTGCATCAAAGATTCGAGGGAATTTTGGGAACCACATGTCAAACAAGTTTCCTCAAGTATCGACTATGAACCCTGAAGAAATCCAACTACCAAGACAGGTGCCTTTGCATGTTTCATGACACCACGGATTCCAGAAGTTGAAGGATACAGATGGAGAATTTTTGAGATTGAAGACAATTCGAATGATGGTTTAGTTATCAAGCCTTTATTNAGGCTATACTACCTAGATGACAACATCAAATCGGTTCATTGCTTCCCCAACATGCATAACTCTCAAATGTATGCTAAGTTTCTAATTTTGAAAGACAGAGCCGACTCCCGAGTGCTTTCAACAGCGCAAGACCTCGGCCCAAATAGAAGTTTTCTTTGTTGTGTGTGCAGAATCGTTTGGGATTTTGGGTTGCAGATAGAGAGGAGACGCAGTGGGACTTTACTAAGAAAAGAGTTAGACAGTCTATATTTCCTATAGACACATCCAGAAGTCCAGAAAAACTTCTCAAACGCAGGTTGCATCAAATTTGTTGAAAGGCTACAGAATGGTTGCCACCAGTCGACAGTAGAGGCTTTTGCTAAAACATTTGACAGGAATAAGGCTCGTGTTGGGTCCTTGGAGTTCATTGTAGATGAAGCTGCCATTGCTGCAGCGACCAACCTACCTAGATTGGGCCAGAATTGGTTCAAAACCACTACCACCAAAAACTTAAACTTCAGATATTATTTGAAGGAAGAGTTCAAGAATAATGCATGGAAGAAGAGCATGCTAGTTTCCCATTTAGAGGATGAGTGGCAAGATCTATTTAAGGGCAGGTATGAAAAACTCATGATGTATCATTTTAAGCTCCTAGACCATTTCACAGGTAAAACTCTCCTCAATTTACCTTTTTTCTTATACAAGAGATTAACTAAGGTATGTAAGAAGATTAGGTCTCAACCCCTAAGCATGAAGAATACTCTATGCCACTTTGGCCTTATTAAATTGGTCATCCTGGAGGAGCTAAGACAGATGGAAAGTAGCTGGCAACATTTCCTATTTTGGGAGGGATTTGAAACTCAGAATCAGACCATAAATGAATAGGGGAGAGGTGGAAAGAAGCAATTGACTCCTCAAAGCAGTTCGAGGAAGAGGAGGACCCTGCCAGGACCTCCAGAAGATAGAATCTCTGGTGTGAAATCTCACAGGTCAAAGAAAAGATTGAATTTTGAAACTACTACAGAGTAGCCTACAAAGAAGAGAACAAACATATTAAACCTACCCTCACAGACTCAAAACCAGACCAAGAAGATGAGAGCCCTGTCATCAAAAGTCATGAACACTCAATTGAGTTTGCATAGAATTATGAGAACTTTACTCACACTAAGGAAGGAGAAACATGAAAGAGAACCAAGTCGAAGAAAGTGCAGAAAATCAAGCATCTTAAAGAAGTGATCGCTCAACAGGAGGTTTTAGAACGGGTAATCAAAGAAAGATACAAGAAGTTGTCTGACAATTTTGCAAAAACTAGCGTTGCATTTGAAAGATTGGCTTGGGAAAGTGTCAATGAAAAGAAAAGAAAACAAAAGATCACCAAAGATTACAACAGTCTATGGTGGCTAGCAAAGAGCCTTAAATGAAAAATCAAAAGATTGAAGCAAAAGAAAAAGAAAAAGCCCCACCTAGATTTGAAAGTACTTGCTCATGTTGTTGTAAATATGCAAGGGGAGAAATCAGAGACACATTAAGTTTTTGATAGAATAATAGTTTTGAAGGCGAAAACTCATTTTGGGCCAAGGCAGAGCTTTCAGTAGCGCACAACGAAATTTTACGACCAGTTAGCTGGTGAAAGGAAGCGCTTTAACCAGCTAACCAACGAATCACAAGGCGAGTTAGCTGGTGAAAGAAGAAAAAGAATTTTTGGAAGCTAGGGACGGAGAAGGTCATTTTTCACAGGTTATAAAGAACTTCTAGAGTGTTAAGGGGATAACAAATCGCTTGCAAAGAACTTTGCATCAAAGATTCGAGGGAATTTTGGGAACCACATGTTAAACAAGTTTCCTCAAGTATCGACTATGAACCCTGAAGAAATCCAACTACCAAGACAGGTGCCTTTGCATGTTTCATGACACCACGGATTCCAGAAGCTGAAGGATACAGATGGAGAATTTTTGAGATTGAAGACAATTCGAATGATGGTTTAGTTATCAAGCCTTTATTATCAAGTTGTCTAGTTAGATTTGAATTGTTATTTTTAAACACATATCCATGTTTTTAGGATCTGTAAAACTGATTGTGAGAGGCTATAAATGCCTATTTTTGCTAAGAGACAAGGGTTCAAAATGGGAGATATTTTGTGCCACTGTATAGACTCTTTTTGCAGAAATAAAGTTAAGTTTCCTTTTGTTTTCAATATCAGAGTTGTCCATCTTTCCTTTTCTGTACTTTGTTTCAGTTTATTTTAGTTCATGAAGACTGTTATCTCTTTATTGAGATCATAGACTTGAAATTAAAGGATTCCTCTCTATCTTGCATTAATCCCTACATTCACTTGTATTTGGAAATCAAGAATAGTGTTCTTCATCCCCCCTTTCAAATTACTTGATCTGATTATTGTTTCCTGAAAGCACTATTTCTTTGGATGTGTGATGAGTTGTTTATTTCATTAATCATTAAAGACCCCATTGTTCCAAGCATATATACACATTATTTCTAAGTTACCAAGCATCCTTAGCCTACAACCCTAAGGATTTTC
>JZKD02S0421964.1:0-17906 GCA_000966675.3 Picea glauca | reverse complement strand
CCTCCTATACCTATCCATGATCTAACTCTTAGTTCTTCCAAAATGCTTTTAGAAATCAAGAACCTATCCAACATTTTTGCTAAAACTTCCACTCATTTCTTGTTATTCCTCCAAGTCTGCAAAACATCAACATGGTCTACATCAATAAGGCATTTATCCTCCAATTTATGAGAGAAAAAAATTGGCATTGGTTCATCTCTTCCCTCTCCCCCCCAAATTTCTTCTCTCTTCATTACAAAATTCATGTCTACCCCGCATATTGGAGCATTCCTTTAAATAATATCTTCATTTAGGAAACTTTCTCAATACTCCTTTATTTGGAGGAAGGGGCAATAAATGTTTATAATCGTGGAGCTTCTTCTTAGTTCTTTAGAGAAGAAATTTGTGGAGATACTCGAGTTCAAAGGGGAAGAATCCATAATCTCTGCATTATTTTCCAGCATGTTACCAAGCCCCTTAATCTCACTACGACATCCAGAATTTCAACATGTCATCCAATAAACAATTGTCTTAAAATCCTCTTGGAATCATATGCTCCTATCATTGTTTCCTTAAACAAGAATCTCTGGGTTATATTTATCTACTACGTGCCTTATGGATCTTTTTGGGAAGATTCAAACTAACATATATTTAGGGCAAGCATAATCATTTACCTCTTATAGAGGCCTTCCTTGCTCAAAGGGCCCCAACAATCTTTTTCTTTCCTTTTTGATTCTCCTTCTCTACCTTCTATTGTGCTTAACTAAAGTATGACCTTTTTCCTTGACCAGAATGGGAGGTGGATTGTGATGGTCCAATTTCCAACCACCTTCAATCATAGCTTGACCTCCATTTGAACTTCTAGTTGCAAAGCTAAGATCATATTTTTCCTTCATGTTTGGCAGATTTCTTCATTGGAGGTATAGGAAAATGTGTGACTGCCAACATTAGAGACCAAGCTACCACCTCTCACGAGATCTTGGAATTTTAATCTTTTTATAATGTTGGGTTCCACTTTCACTCCTTTGCCTTTTTAGATTTTGCATCTTTGTGTGCCCATGATCTCTAAACGAAGCTTTGATCATGAACCCTTCCCCCCATTTTCTCAAAGCATCATGTATTATTTGGTTAATCACCACTTCCTCTCCCAAGGACCAACTTCATCTTCTCTTTTAACAATTTAACATGGCTTATTTTCTTCCTTTTTGGTTTTAATCTCCCTTCATCTAGCATCTTCTTCTCAACATCCTTCTCTCCCAGCCCTTCACCTACAAGTTCTTCAACCACCAAATTTTGAAGACACAATTCTAGAGGGCTACAAGAATTAGGGTTTCCAATGGGAGACTTACCAAAAGATCCATATGCACCATCTCTAGTCCATAGTAGTCCCAATACGAGTTTAATAGCTTTCTTTTTCCAAAATCTAAGGCTCTCTGATCTTGAAAATGTTTGTCCTTAAGAACTACCCCACCTCTAGTAACCTCTAAAACATGATGCAAATAGTTTGTAGAGGCATCCTTACATGATGAAGGGTCTTAACCCAGGAACAAACATCCAACATCCATCCTTACTACTGATTTTTTTGGGTACCTATCCCTAATTATCAATTCTAATTTTGTAATTTGATTGAGGTGAAAACCTTGCCTCTTCATGGTTTCTACCTAGTCCAAAAATAATAATTAACAATTTTGATTATTCCCAGAGTTTTCACTTTGGAGAGAAAACCTGTGTTTGAAATTAATTCTTTCTTATTTCCTAATGAAACATATTTTATTTTAAAAGGAGTCCAAGCCAAAGACCTTAAAGAATTTTGGGACCTCTTCAAAATCTTTCACATAATTCTCCCATAGGGTGTTTTTGGCCTTAGAGATGTCATAACCTCTATCACCTTTACTTCATAAGACTTCATTATTCCTTGAAACCTATCTATGGAGAACCTCCCCTAGTGAACATAGAATCTTTAACCAAATCTTCAATTAAATCTAAAATAAAATCTTTAACCAAATCTAAAAAGTAATCCTCCATAGCTCCTCTTCAAAAATTTCACAATCTTCAAATTGATAATAATATTATCTGATTAATAGTAGCTCCTCTTCAAAAATTTCACAATCTTCAAATTGATAATAATATTATCTGATTAATATCAAATTTACTTTCCATATAGTATCTAAATGATATCTCCATTCTTACAAGTTCCCAGTAATTGGTATGCATAAGAGTGACTTGGACAATGTACACAGACTTTAAAACATCTCAATTCCTTTACGAATAATAAAATAAAGGATGTTACACTTTCGTAAATAAATGATCTTAATAGTTTATAATTTAAGTTATATTAATGTAAATTATTGTTTTTTTATGACTATTTCATTGTACGTAGATGGAATATCGCAAAATGGGGCACAATTCATCATTTTATTTGTAGTATACATATTGCGAGGCAAGACATTTACAAGAAAAAGGGCCGCTCGATATATAATTTCACAGCATCTTAGGTGCATAATTTGTACAGAGATTAATAGTAAAATAGCGATCCGATCCAATGCATTCGTTTTTATTTACCTTGGTTCATGAGAACTAGTTGAAATGGTGTTCATCGACGTTGAAATGTCTCGGGGGTTTGAATGGAGGTAAGACATTTCATATGCAGATGAACTGGCACTGGCATTTGATTGTGAAGACATAAAATCCATAAAGGGGGGTTGAGTAACTGGCGGAAGATTCGAGTCTCCACCTGTGAGCAACGTGATAACTTTCGACATTGGAGGACGCAGAGTTGCAGAAGCCTGTGTGCAAAGGAGAGCCACGTAAATAACATGGTGTACCTCCTCATGGTAGGTTTCTTCTATGCTGCTGTCGATTATGTTTGAAAGTGTGCCCGACAAATGATGATTCCAAATCTACACCACGCATTATTACATATATGTGAGAATTCTAATTTATCAGTAACTTCATATTTATAAATAGCAGCAAGAAATGAAGATATGGTATCATGAGGCCATTACCACTGTCAAAAGACCTGGAAAATCGCTTTGATGAAGTGGAGTGTTATTTTTTCTGCCACTTATGATCTCCAGAACCAACACCCCAAAACTATATACATCAATCTTTTCTGTCATATGGCCATGAATAAGATATTCTGGAGCCATGTACCCTCTGTGGAAATAAAAATAAGTATTAGTAAATAAACCTATAAATAATTGTTCATAGTTCTTTTGTGTAAGACTGCATCAAATTTTGCATTGTTATGTCAAATATTGCTTACATGTTTGCTATCCTCATCCACGATGATGATGGGTAATTAGATTTAACCAAAACATTTGAATTTTCAAAATTTGACAGTCTTACTTCAAAGAAGTATGAACAACTTTGTTAGCTGTAAAAGATTAAATGATATAAGAAATTCTTAAATGGTAAAATTTTATATTGCTTTTAGTTTCAAATTCTCACCGAGTTCCAACAATTCCCGTGCTGAGATGAGTTTGATCTTCAGCAAAGTATCTAACCAACCCAAAATCTCCTATTTTTGGCTTGAAATGTTCGTCCAGTAAAATATTGCTGGCTTTTATGTCTCGATGGACGATGCGTGTATCTGATTCTTCATGAAGATAAGTCAGCCCAGCAGCCGTTCCTAATATAATTTCAAATCTCCTCGGCCAATCCAGCGCCTTGTTCAGGGTTTTATCTACTGCACAAGGAAAATTCCAAGTCAAATAACTTTATAGGGAATGTTAAAGATTAAATATTAAGAGGAGTGCAAATCAATGCATTTATCCATAGAGTAAACAGAGTGAAGAAAAGATTACCAAACAGAAATTGATCGAGGCTCTTGTTAGGAATGTATTCGTAGACCAAGAGTCTCTGTGGGCCATCCACACTACAACCCAGCAATTTAACGAGGTTTTTGTGTTGAACACGGCTCATCAGATTAACTTCATTGAAGAACTCGTCGACCCCTTGTCCACTGTTTGGAAATAGTCTCTTCACTGCAATTTCCCTGCCCTCCCTGCCCTCTTTTAGAACTCCCTGCCAACAAATACACTAAATTGTTGTAAATACTTTGTTTTTCTTTATCATATTTCAAATGTGTTCTAAATAAAGCATTCCGAGGGTTTACAAGTAATTTCCCTGCCCTCCTTGCCCACTTTTAGAACTCCTTGCCAACAAATACACTAAATTACTGTAAATACTTTGTTTATCTTTATCATATTTCAATGTGTTCTAAATAAAGCATCTAAGCGTTTACAAGTATTGTCTCTAGTTATGGTTGTGGTTAGTTTTGGTACTACATTGTAATGGACAAGATTGAGGCTGGGGAAATCTCGGTGCACTTGTAGATGTTGTTTGTAGAAATATCTTGTAATGGAAGAAAGAAGATGTCAAAACAGTTCCATTGTCTGTTGGCAATCCAAGAATGTTTGTGTGCCTGTGTAAATGTACAGACATAAAATAAAAATAATTGAGTATAAGTTGCCTTCCCAATACTCTATTAAAATGAATTTGAAGTTCTATGAGGGTTAATTTTGAAGTTCATAGAGGCTGGTGAAACAATTCAATGATACTAAGTTCAATCTTTGGAAACTTAAAGTGCGAATGTTCTCCGTGGAGGAGGACCTACGCTGAATTGTAAATGGCATAGAAACAAAGTTGATCAGAGGACAAGATGAGATCTGCAAGTAGCTAAAGTACAGAGACGGTCTTGCATGTATAATTTTAAATTTAAGTGACAATGTTATTATTTCATTTGTGATCGATGAAACTCCTTGAAGGATGTATGGGATCCATTGATAAATATGTATCAATCTATGGACAGGGTGAAATGCCCTCTTCAACAGCAAGGGTATCTGTCCCAATTAGATCTCACATCTCACATTGTTTGAAATAGGCAACCTATCAGGATTTTAGCCCAGCAATGATCACTGGTTTGGGGGTTACCGGTTGCGGCCTGGTTCACCATTTAACACTTAAAAATGCATAATGCAGAATGATTATACTCCATATGTAGACTGCAAATCTATTCTATATTCCTAGCTAACTAAGAGGTTTGAACACAATACCAGCTATACCTCTGCTATTATCTTTGCAAAATGTCACTGGATAAATAATCGCAGAAATACAGATAACCGGCTATCAATGAAGAATTTTTTTTAATTAAATGGAAGGTCATAGTTCCATACTCAGAGGCTATAAACAAACAATTGTTGTCCCTGTCAGCCACTAAAACAAAATCTAATATGCAGCGGATTAATACATAAACAGCAAAGCGGATTAATACATAAACAGCAAATCAAATCATATGATAGAGATAAAACATGAAGATTAACGTGGTTCACTTAATTTTGGGTTATGTCCACCAAGTAGAGATATCGATTTTCTTATTATTCATAGCATGAAGACTTACAGCAGTCTTGCAAGCTCTCAATCATTTCTCACCTACTCACTTCACTCATCTCCTCTTTGCCTCTACGAACATACATGGATTTATAGCATTTCATACACAAGAAACTGATTATTAAATGCGCTCCTATCTATATTCTACCTTGATCTAATTAGTTTCAATCAAGGCTAAATAATAAAATCCAAAATTCATTCTTGGAGAAATTCGTTGTCACCAAATTCCAACTGAGATAAACAAAAATAAGAATACATTCTTAATAAAAAAGTAATCCACACATTAAATGAACATTCTTATAATAATTCTAATAACAACAAATTACAAAAGAAATTCCATACACATACAATGTTAGAATCACAATCTTTGTCTCAATAGCTTGACCAACAATGACTTCTAGTCGTTAAATTCGCAAAAAAAAAAAAAAAAATAAAATAAAATGTTTACAAAAGTGCAACAAACAAAAGCTCTTTTTCCTTTTACATTTATAGGCTATCTAAGGGTAATTGCTTCTGGCACAGGCCTCGACAGGGAAAGACCCGTTTTCTGGTTTAGAGCGCTGGAAAAGTAGTGAGTCTTTGAATTTAACAGGTAACTTGGCTCGCGAATGGGAGTCTTTCATCACTAATCTGTGTGGGGCCGGTATCACTCTTCAAAACACTGCTGATAACCTACTTTGGACCGGAGGAGACTCTTCGGGGGCACTCTCCGTGAGAAATCTTTATAAGGCTATCATCTCCGTTCAGAATTATCCCATCTGCAGTTAAAGATCAAAATCTTTCTTTGGCTGGCGGCGGAAAATTCAGTTAAAGATCAAAATCTTCCTTTGGCTGGCGGCGGAAAATAAAATTCTTACATGGGAAGGTCCAGGGATTTGCTTGCTGTGTAAACATTTCGGAGAAGATTTAAACCATCTCTTTATTCACTACTCTTTCACTAAATCTATATGGGACAGAATCCTACACAAACTTCATTTAAATTTCGCTTGGGCTGGTAATACTTTCATTTACTGCTCGGATTCATGGACCTCAAATCCTGCGGTCTCAATTAGGCTAGCTGCCATCCTCTGCTGGAATATCTGGCTTGCCAGAAACAAAGCAATCTTTGAAGGATTTCTCTACTCCGTCTGGGATGTGGTTTACAAAATACTTAGCTCTTTTTCCACTGTTCCTTGTAAACCCTCCGCGCTGAATATTAAACAGAGACCGATCATTCTTGAAAATGATTATTCCATTGCTCAGTTTGACGGGGCATCTTCTGCAGGTGGACTCAACTATGGTGCTGGAGGATATATTATCGCCCAAGATTTGATGAAGTACAGGTGGTTGATCAATGGTGGGGAAGGCACCAATAACAAAGAGGAGTTATTGGGTGCTTGGTCAACGCTTATTCTAGCAAATCATTTAAAAATCAAAAAATACTAGTGATGGGACTCGAAAGTGGTGATCGACTGGCTGAATTTAAAAGGAAATTTTCACTCTATAGCCATAGAAGATTGGAAGCAAAGAATTCGAGAATTGGCTTCTTCTTTTCAAGGTATCTATTTCCAGCATACTTACAGAGACAACAATTTGGAAGCTAATAGTCTATCAAAGCTTGCGCTATTGAAACCGAGAGGGAGATTATGTTACTATAGCTGGGATGGAGGCACTGCTGACCCTATCTCCCATTTTTTTCTGTTCTAAATCTTTATCATTTCTGAGGAATAGGCAGTTTTAGAAGTTTACTGTAATGATTGTCTTTTTTGTTTTTTTTCATCTCCTTCAGGCCTGTTTTTAACAGAAAAAGTGTTTTATGAGGGAGCCTTCTTTTGGTACTGACTAAATCTGTGTGAGATTCTTTTTTATGGAATATCTACAGAGTAAGGAAAGATTTCTTGTTATGATGTAAAAATTATATTTTAATATAATTTTGGTGATAATTTTCTATTTGGAAGAGTAATTGCTTTTTGAATGCTCCCTTCGGGACCTTTCGATTGCCTTCTCGCAATTATGTTTTTTGAATGTACCCTTTGGCCTTTGGTTTCCAAAACATAATATTTTTCTTTTAACTCTAATAAAGTTATATGATCTTGTCATCTTTGTCTTGGAAGTAAGCACTCCAAATTTCATATGATGACTGTATACTGAAGACACGAGGAAAGATTAACAGTTCCAAGGCCAACTCATACATAATCAACTCTTGTGACATTGGTTCCATACCATTTGCAACAAGGTGTTGAGGAATGAATGAATTAAATTGATTTCTTTTGATGGAGTAGAAATATATTTCTTCGACCTCACCTTAGTTATCCAAGGAGTTGTTTATAACGACCCTTTCCAATATTATATTGTTCTCAAGTCTTTCATACATTCTTCTACTGTTCTTTGTGCACTTGACTCTCCACGTGAGGAAAGGTAACATCTTTGAATCACTTTCTCAGCTGCTTCCCACAGGCAATGACAATTGCTGAAAGAATTCTCAAATGTTATGTTCCAATTTTGTACATGTTGACTTCGAGTTGGCTAGGGCTACAAGGTGACATTCAATATATTTCTTACTCATCCTTGGGATGTTTGCAGGGGTTTCTATTTCTTCTTACGACTTGAGCTTTCTCCTAAATAGAGAATATGCCCCCTTGTAATTGATTACATTGCAGGTATATCTATTATTTCTAGGGGAATTAACTCTTGCAGGTCTAATGTTTTTCCACCTGTATGCTCTGTTTCTATTCTCTGATGCTCGTCTCTTTTCGTTTTCTACCTCTTCTCGTCTCTCCTTATCCTTTTCAGTGTGTTGGTCCCTTTCCTACTTTTCCTTCTGCTAGTTCTAGCTTTAAAATCTTCTTATTTTTTCTTCTGTATTTTTGCTCGTCTGCCTCATCCTTAGCTATCCGATCTTCTTTCTTCTTGTTCTCCTCCTCCCACTTTTGCTTTTCCCTCCGTGCTTTTCTTTTGTGACCTATTCTTGCCAATATTTCCTCATAAGACATACCCCTTCCATAGACCTCTTCTTATCACCAGGCTTCGTGTTGATATGGCCATGTATATCTGAGTATTGCGCAGTGTCATGCTACTGCATTTAGAGGATCGTTACTTCTACATCTTTTCTCTGAAATGATAGGGTATCAGAGCTTCACCTTCTGCTTTGGCAGATTTAACATTGTTGAGACCATAAGATCCTATAAACAGAGGTAGAGTAGGTCATGTAGTTTTCTTGTCTTTGGTGAGAGAAGATCCAAATCCATGTAGACAAGTCGAAAAAGCATTAGGGGAATTCTCAGGTCAAAAATGGGTCTCAAAACAAAAAATGTACTATCAAAATCAACTTTAAAAGAACCAATAGGGTTCAAGATGATGATGTCAACCATAAGGGTAAATATTTTTGGAGGGAAAGGAAGAAGACTATTTTTTTAATTGTATTTTTAAATTATGTCATTATAGGTTCACTCAAATTTCAAGTGTAGGCACTCATTGGATGTGCAATTTAATTCTGCATCCAATAAGTGCCTACACTTGAAATTTGAGTAAACCTATTAGGAGATAATTCGAAAATATGATGAAAAAATATAGTTATTTTTCTTTCCCTTTGAAAATTCAACTCCTATTTATTTATTTTAACTATTATTTTATTATTCTCCTTAAGAGGCCCATTTTAGACCTCAAATCCCCCCTAATGCTATCTCCCGGATTGCAATCTTGTCTAGAATGAACTTAGACAATACATGAGGGGGCTTGGTAGCACCAAATACTATGATATATGTGTTACCTTCCATTACATACCAATCTCCCAATGTGTTTATCACTTGCATTGCTTCCTCTGTCATGCACAGAGTTGATCTGCAAAATATGAGAGTGTAAATGGGAGCTATGAAGTGGTCAAAGATCCATCTGTAGTAAGTTTTGTGTTTATGCTCCCATAATATCTAACAATAGACATGAATCGGCTTGTCATTTGTCTACCACAGCCAACCCATTCTTGTGAAGTTGTTTACTATGCATACCTCATCAAGTAGGTATGAAGACATGTATAATTCTTGTTGGATTCCTAGAGTGTGGTATTTTGCTCTTGGAACAACACCCATTATGTTTGCAGATAATATGGATTCCCAGTTGAACCATCTTAACCACTTGACATAACAACAGGATCCAAGACTCTTTAAATTGCATTGCATCTTTCTATAGTAAACCTTGATAGATATAAGAGAGAATATAGCCCTTACCTTCAAAGATAAGCTCTTAAACTTCATAAATATCAAATGCATTCACACCATAAACAACACAAGAATATAGAGAAGAAACCTTAAGGTAGGATAACACCTTCAAGAACTCCTTATGGAAGGAATCACTCCACAAACCATGCTTGCTACGAAATAATACATCCAACATCCAAAATATCCAATATAATGATACTCATGTGTATTTATATTTTTTCATGAGTATTCCTAGGGGTCCATGTCAACTACCCCTTATTATTATATTGTTTCCTCTTAACTACCTAATGGGCCTCTTTACTACCCATCAACTACATTATTATCATATTGTTTCTACTTAACTACCTAGTGGGCCTATTTACTACCCATCAATACAATGATACTCATGTTTATTTATATTTTTTCATGAGTATTCCTAGGGATCTATGCCAACTACCCCTTATTATTATATTGTTTCCTCTTAACTACCTAGTGGGCCTATTTACTACCCATCAACTACCAAGTGGGCCTAATCCATTATTATACCACATTATATTCATTATCCCCTTGGGTACCTCCCTAGGAACCCCATATTATCCTCCCTAGGTACATTACATTCCATCCCCCTTCGCATGTTTCCTCCTTGAAACATGAGAGGAATCCATATAAATGACATACTAAGCAATTTAGTCAATTGGTACCATGCACGAGCATCTAGCCATCCTAGTGGAATGTGGACATGGGGCCCAACTGTGGCCTTTCCTCCTCAATCTTGATTCTAGTTTCTCCTTGGGTTCCACGTCTTCGCTGTGCTACTCTAATATCACCATCCATTGCTTTTAGTCCTCCATGTGCCTCCACACTGGTTTCCTTTTTGGTTCCATGTTGATCCATAGTAAGTTTGTTGATGCTCTTGCCTTTGTCTTAACAATTGTTGTTTCTCCGGGTGGTGTGGGTGGCGATATACAACCTTAACTATTGGTTTTTCTTTCTTTGACTCTTCAACATGTGGTTCCTTTCAGTCTTTTAGCTCCTTAGCTTCTTCTTCCTTGTGAAAACCAAAAAATAGAACTAGGGTTTATAGAAACAACTTACTTTTCAATGGAGCTCCTTTATGCAGCTAGGGTTTGAGGCAACTAATTTAAAATGATAATAACATCTGTGATACTTCTCTGATTAGCTATTATTACCAAAATTACAGCCACTCTACAACTATTGGCACCGGTTTGATTGAAATCTAGGCACTATCAAAAGATATATGATATGCAAAACAACCGACTTTAAATAAGCTATAACTTCACTTCCCATACTTCGATTTGGAGGATTTTGTTTTTTGAAATCAAGTATATTTTCAAGAGGAACTTATATCTATAGCTTGTTTCTTCAAATTCTACATAGAAAGTTTCAGAAATTGATCTTAATGCTGCTGTCCTCTTTTTTCCTTGAAAAAATCTACAAAAAGAAAAAAAATCTTTCATTTTTTGGCCCAAGAAAGAGTTTTGATACCACTTGTAGTAAACCTTGATAGATATAAGAGAGAATATAACCCTTAACTTTAAAGATAAACCCTTAAACTTCAGAAATATTAAATGCATTCACACCATAAACAACTCAAGAATATAGAGAAGAACCCTTAAGGTAGGGTAACACCATCAAATACTCCTTATGGAAGGAATCACTCCCCAAGCCATGCTTGCTACAAAACAATACATCTAACATCCAACATCTCCAATACAATGATACTCACAGTATTTATACTTTCTCATGACTATTCCTAGGGGTCTATGCCAACTACTCATTATTATATTATTTCCTCTTAACTACCTAGTGGGCCTATTTATTACCCATCAACTACCACGTGGGCCTATTCCATGATTATGGCCACATTACATTTATTATCCCCTTGGGTACCTCCCTAGATATGCCATATTATCTTCTCTAGGTACATTACAGTCTGCTTATCAATTGAATTGCATATCTATATGGGGGCTTGAGGTATGTAGTTGGGTATATACCCTTTTGTTTTGACTTGAATACCTTGTCTTTTGTCCACCATCCTTTTAAGATCTCATGATAGTTCTTATTTTTTTGCGAATTGTATGATCCATTTAGCAATCACGTTGAGATCAGGCTTTGGAAACTTGTAATATATGTCTAAACTCGAAGGTTGGAAAGAGGCAATGGCCTTCCATTTTCGTCCTTAATCAATTTGTTCTCTACAATTGTATGACTGATTAGCCATGAGATAATCTCTGCATAGGGCATGAGAGATGGTCTGGTTGCAACTTTATAGAAATAGGATCTCCTGAATCCTGATGTTTTGAAATGTTACCAAGTCAAGGTCTTGTTCTCCTGGTTGCAGAGAGGATTCTGGGTAAGTCTCATCCTTGAACATCTGATATATATCTCCCCACTATGGGTTATGATCCAAGCCCATATGAAATCAATATCCCCATAGAAAGACTTGAGAACTTCTTTAGTTTATGGTTCTACCGATGTATCTGCTACCAAAATCATCTCCTCGGGCTTCTTTGTTTTCCTAGATTGCCTTTTAGGAGGCATGATGCTATCCCTTGAATGGATGATGCATGTTGCTATAGTGGGATGATGCATGTTGACTTTGTGGGATTTTCCTAGGTGATATGACTTAATGATGTAACATTTGCTAAACATCACTTAGGGGGGAATGTGTTTGATGATGTTAGTACCCTTATTGATGTGTTATTTCCTAAGTTTGAGTTAGAAGGGGGCGTACTACATATGATTTCATGGTGATCTAACCTTTTCCTAAGGTTGGATGATGATTTTTGATGTAATAATCCCTTGGTGGTGGTGCACCTTAGGTTGGGCTTTATGTTTTGTTGTTATCATGGTGGAGTTTTGCTAGGGAGAAATCTTTTATTTACATGGTACAACACTTTAGTAGAGTGCACCTCTCCTAGGTGCCCTCTTATCTTTATTGCATGGATAATTTAGCTACACTTGGCATCTTTTGACCTTCTTGGAGATTGCCCTCATCTCTTATACTAGAAATTTATACTATTTTGTTTGAGGTGGTTCTGGAGAAGTTTTCTTGAGGGGAATTTGGCACATGAGGAGCACAAGTGTCATAGTACACATCGTACATATTGTAATAAGGTCGTACACTTGTTGTACTTGTTGGGCAGTATTGGGCACATTGTACCTGGGTCGTACATGAGTTTTTCTGGGTCGTTTTTAGCTAAGAAGTGAGAGAGGTTGTTGGAAATTTCTGTAGAAAATTTCCATTTTTTCTGCTGCTGTAATTTCTCTTGGACACCCTCAATAAAGCCCCCTCTTAGCTGGTTTTCCCCACACTGGGGTTTCCAAGGTAACATCTGGTGTCTTGTGAATTTTATGTGCTTGGTTGTGAATGCTTTTGCGATTAATTTATGTTTTATATTTCAGTTGTAAGTTAACTACATAAATTTATATTTTATATTAGCATTTATAATTTCTTGTTAAGTTAATTTATTGGCAGTAATCTCAGTGACTGAGATATAGGTAGATTTCAACATGGTATCAGAGCACAGCCTCTGAGTACAGGACAACCAAAGTACTTGTTGTGCAGACTAGAAAAGTAAATCAACAAGTGGGACATAAGATTAGATAGTGTGGGTGAAACAGGGTAGTAGACTCAAATGGCCAGTGTAAACTTAAGGTTTGAGGACAGGTTGGATGAAGCCTCAAATTTATGTCCTTGGAGGGAGCGTATCAGCTTGGTGCTGGAGGAGAATGGGCTAATGGAAATTGTTGAAGGCAAAGTGGCAGCCCCAGTTGATCTAGTACAGCTAGCAATCCATACCAAGAAGGATGTCAAGGCTAGGAGAATACTTGTGGATGGTGTCAAAGACCACATCATTCCACATTTGTCTGGCAAGAAGACAACAAAGGACATGTGGGAGGCCCTAGTAAAGCTATACTAGACTGACATCCAGAGCAGGAAGATGTTACTCAGAGAGAAGCTGAGAAGCACGAAGATGGCCAAGGGAGAGTCGGTGGTCACTTACCTCACAAATTTCACTCAAATACGAGATGAATTTGCAACAGTGGAAGAGACCGTGGATGAGACTGAGTTGGTGAGGACAGCCTTGAATGGTTTCACGAAGCAGTGGGACGTGTTTGTCCGAGGGGTAGTTGCACGGGAGAAATTATTTGATTGGGAGAGGTTGTGGGATGACTTCACCCAGGAGGAGCTGCAAGTGGATGCATGTGAGGCTAGGTAGCCAAATAGTGAGGAGGAGAATGTGGCTCTTCATGCAAAGAAGAGCAATGGAGCAGGAGGCTCCAGGGACATGGGAAAAGTGAAATGCTTTGATGTCACAAAATTGGCCACTATGCGAGCAAGTGTCCCAACAAGAAGAAGAAGGAGTCGGAGGTAGCAGCTACAATATCTACTAAGATTGATGCGTTTGCAGAGAAATTAGATGACGAATTTTCTCTGGTTTCCACTCTTTCTAGCAGCAGCAAATTGGCTAAGTTTGAGGACAGTGGGGCATGGTTCATGGACAGTGGGTCATCTCGCCATATGAAGGGAATGAGGTCAATGTTTCGGAGACGGGATCAAACTGCCATGTGAAGAATGGGGCGCTCACCAGGCATGCAATAAAGGGGGTTGGATGCGTCAGATTCCAGCTAGATTCGGGAGTGTCTCTAGAGGTGGATGAGGTGATATATGTGCCAGAGTTGAAGGTCAACTTGCTCTCCATATCATCTCTGGAGGATATGAGGTATGAAGTAATGTTCGTTGATGAACAGGTGTTCATACAGGTAGAGGGAGTGGCCTTAGATGCAGCAGTGAGGCTTCGCATCATGCAAGGTATGATGTACAGGGTGTTGGGACAGCATGTAGGTGGGTCTAGGGGGATCCTAGACCAGAGATCAATGTCGAAGAAATTCAGTTGGTATGACTTGACATTGATGGATGAGCAGAGAAACACATCAGATCAAAGTGCATCAGAAGTAGCAGGTGTATCTTTTGGTTTAGGGGGAGCAGCTACGACAACAACAATAGATTTGATTGGATCAGAGAATGATCCTAGTGGAGACACCTCCCTTGCTAAGAGGGAGTGTTAGTTTTTAGCTCATGAGGTGTCTCAACATAGGCCTATGTGTCCTAGGCATGCTAATGGACACCTAAAATTGATCCAGATCAACCTTAGTATTTCAGCCTAAGTCTGGCTTAGGCTTGTAGCCAAATTTCATGTTTGAGTGGAATGTGGGGCCCAAGGAGAGGGTGCACCTCATGAAGGTGGTTGCTAGTGGAGTGTGGGACCGTGTCCAAAGGGGGGCGCACCACCTAGTGGAGAGTGGGGTCCAGTAGCCCCAATCTCAGCCATTGAGGCCAAGGCTTGGCACACATCTCAAAGGGAATGGGGGGCTGCTAAGGAGATAAAAGGAGGCTAAGGGTGAGAGGACAAACACTATTCTCATTTGTGAGGTTGAGCAAGTGAGAGCAAGAGGGGTGCTTGAGAAAGAGAAGGCAGTGTGCTAGCAACTGAGGCAGAGGGCGAGTTTTGGGCTAGTCAGTTCAGGACCATTCTGGGCAACCAAGGAGGTCGAACTCAGGTCTAAGATAGTAGCATTCTACATGCCGACTTGTGGGAATTTTCTGCAGGTAGCAACAAGCAAAATCTCGGCCAAATACTTTAGCTAGCTAGGCCATATCATGTCGTACCAACTAGCTGTTGCGCAGGCCGTATTGAGCTGAAATAGTGTAGGTCGTACAGGCTGTACTAAGGCCATACACTTGATGTACTTGTTGGGAAGTACTGGGTACATTGTACCTCGATCGTACAACAATTTAGCTGGGCTATTTTTAGCTTGAGAAGGTGTGAGAAAGGTTGTTGGAATCTAAGAAATTTCCTTTTTTGTGTTGTTGTAATTTATCTTGGATGACCACCATAAAGGCCCCTCTTGTTAATATTATGGTAGCTTCGGGAGGTATGAACCTCTATTGTGACCTATGACGAGATTAGAATACTCCAGAAGGAAGCGAAGAAGTGAAGGAAACCCTAGACAAGTTGTCGGCTGCAGAAATATATTTAATATGAATTTATTAGTACCCAGGAGGAGAAGTCGGCCCCAGTAAAACTGCCAAGACTACTATAAATACAGGGCGCCAATTCTCATTATTCTCATCTCAGCAGTTGCAGAGAGAACTAGATCTGCACAGGTGCAATAGCAGCTTGTGCGCAAGTTTCTGGGAAGGTGTGCACTAGCCTCTGAGTGGGATTATCTGATCAACTTGGTTTCTATTCTTGCTTGGTGCATTAGCCTCTCTTGGCTATTGAATTGCTACCTGGATTCTCTTCTCTGTCAAGGTCAAGGTGCTCGGAGTGTGGCTTCGGCCTATGGTTGGGTGACGAGGGTATCGTCAGTGGTAAAACGAGCACAATCTTCTATATTCTAACAGGTTATGGGCCCACACCCCCTTCAGTCAGCCTAAAACATTGGAAGGAAACATAGCCGCTAGGATATTGAGCTCACTGAGGAACTGTCGCTAAGGTTACTAGCAGGAGCAGCTTCCAAAACACTGCAGCTAGGGTTACTAGCAGAAGTAATTGCAGAAACCCTAAATCTTTGATTCGGCACCTTGTGATGGAGCATCTTGCCCAAGAAGAAGATATTCAGATGCGCCCTAACTCAGTGCACCTCTTGGCTCCCTTAGAAGACAGAAATGACGAAGTTGAAGTTTTGGATCAAGGCATGACCAGTTACCAGTCAACCGAAGATATGTGTGAAACAATTAGTCTTTCTTCTACTCAGCACTTACCGGGACGATTGAAGATGATATGTGGATAATCGATAGTGGAGCTTCCTGGCACATGACGGGAGATCAAGCCAAACTCTCAAATCTAAATGAGAGAAAGACATCATACAAAGTGGAGCTTGGAGACAAAAGCACTTATTACCCCGTTGAAGGATTTGGACAAGCCTCCGTCAAGTTGGAATCAGGTAATCATGTTCACTTAAGCAATGTTTTATATGTACCTAGTTTAGAAAAGAATCTTGTATCAATATCATGTTTAGAAGACAAAGGAAATAGAATAGCCTTCATGGATGGAAAGGTGTTATCATGGCATAAGAATTCTAGCATAGAGGATGCTAGGGTTATTGGAAGTCGCAAAGGAAATCCGTATAGACTACTAGAACAAAATGAAGAAACTCTAGTACATGACGAAGTCAACCCTAATGAGCTTTGGCATAGAAGGTACGCTCATATCAACTATCAAGCATTACCTTTCCTCAGAAAAATGGTTGAAGGAATACCAGAATTAAAATCTACACATGAAGGAATCTGCAAAGGATGTGCCCTTGGGAAGAATATCAAGAAACCATTCCCAAGCAGCAACAACAAATCCAAGGAAATCCTAGATCTAATACACTCAGATGTTTGCGGTCCAATGCCAGTCAGATCTCTAGGAGGATCTCTTTACTACGTAATCTTCATAGATGACTATTCAAGAAAGACGTGGTTGTACCTACTAAAATCAAAAGATGAAGTATTCAGCAAGTTCCAAGAATTCAAAGCAGAAATAAAAAACCTTACGAACAAGAAGATCAAGACATTAAGAACAGATAATGGAGGAGAATACACCTCGAAGGAGTTTGTTGCATTCTGCAAATCGGCAAGGATTAGGAGGGAGCTGATTGTTCCTCATAATCCTCAACAAAACGGTGTAGCGGAAAGAAAGAATAGATCTATCGAAGAAACGGTAAAAGCCTTATTGAACGATCAAGGTCTATCCATGCTTCTATGGGGAGAAGCAGTAATGACGACAATATATGTACAAAATAGAAGCCCTCATCATATATTGAAGGACATGACACCAGAAGAAGCATTCTCAGGTAAGAAACCTAATGTAGAAAACCTAAGAATATTTGGATGTCCAGTTTACTCTCATATTCCCAAAGATAAAAGGAATAAACTAGAACCCTCAGGAAAGAAGGGGATATTCGTAGGATATAGTGATTCATCCAAAGCCTATAGAATATATATTCTAGAACAACACAAGATAGAAGTTAGCAGAGACGTAACGTTCAATGAAAGGATGGCCTTCAGGAAATCCATTGAAGAAATTATAGAAGAAGAAGAACTTGAAGAACCAAATGAAGAAAACACAGAAAACGAAAAGGATCAACCTGACCATCCTATGGAGCCATGTGACAACATTGATTCAGATATCATACCAAAAACCAAGAAACGACCAGCTTGGCTTGAAGCTACATTACAAGATGCAGAAAGAATCAAGGTTCCAAAAGGAACATCCAGGAAGAGTAAAAGACCGAAAAGATTCTCAAGTTATGCAGCATACATGACGAAGCTTCTAGATGAAGAACCTA
>JZKD02S0421909.1:6437-17907 GCA_000966675.3 Picea glauca | reverse complement strand
CTTTGAACTATAATAAAGAGGGAGGTAGGCTTGAAAGCGAGATAATGAGATTGCGAGAAAATGCTAATAGTGGTTGGAATTGGGGCATTCCAATTGATTAACTCTTTGATGATCCTAACATCGGTTTTGGTTGACAAGTTGGCTTGCTAGAAGAATTCATCCACTACACTAAAAGATGATTATGTGAAAGGTGAATGGTTAGAATTCCAGGGCTAGCAAATCATAAAATAAAATCCTTAATACTCAAGTGCACCAAGATAAATACATCCCAGGAGCATGTGTCGTCCCCACTAGGTTGTAAAGAGCCATCCCCCCCACCCCCAATTTGACAATTTCCAAAGTAATATATAAACGATAATGAATTGGGAAAGGAAGTAATGCAAATAAAGGCACAATGCAAATATCTTCATTGGGGCTATGGACACTGGTTGGCAGTGGAGTAATTTTTATGACATCGAGATAACTCCATCAGGGCTATGGACTCTTGTCGATAGTCAAGCAACACCATTGAATGTTAACAAATCACACACAAGGAAAATCTTTTACCCCTAATTCAAATAAGATTTGTGATTAGGACTTGAGCCAAGATCATTGATTCATTCTCGAGAATAATTAAGTCCATCATTTGTTCTTCTAATACAGTTTATGAGTTGACTAAATAAACCTATTGGAGGAATCATTGACTCCCTTGCAAGGAGAAATTCTACATGGACCCGCATCAAGCAAACTTTGATTTCCTTGAAAAGAAAATAAGATTCATCTACTCTTAGGTTATAACTTAGAGGTTGCCTACAAAAATAAATGGCTTCACCGAGTGTGAAAACATTTCTTGAGGCCTCAACCCACCCTATGTTGGTAGACTTGGGCATGGTATTTTTTAGGGGTGAAATTTCTCAAATGATTATTTTGACCATTTTTTGAAAAAAATATTCGCCAATTTTGTTATAATTTTTCCTATTTTTTATATAAATATGATTAAATTGATAATATTCGACAAAAAATTTACAAGTTTTAATAGTGAATTATATGTTTTTATTGAATATTCGCCTACATATTATATCTATGATTTTCCAAATTGAAATAGCCGCCTAGTATAGTATACATAGATATAATATTTGAATCCTTAAAAATACCCTATCGGAGACCTCCCTTTTTTTTTAATTTTAGGCATTACCTTCATCCTTTAAAGTGTCTTCACCATGCATCTCATGTTCATTATGTTTTTGAAACTAGATTTATGGTTTTGAATTATGCTTTGCATTTGTCTACTTACACAGATGTCAAACTTGTCCCCATGTACTCATTAATAATCATTTTGACGAATTTGGTTTAAATGTGATTTTGTGCATATATTGTCTTGAAATTAGTGTAATCTTGCATATGAATATTGGGCTCATGATTCATAGAGAATTAATTAGATTTTTGAAAATTACATGTAGGTGGCATGACTTAATACTACTAGTCGCATTGAAGACCAAATTTCAAGTATAACAATATATCAAGTGTTAGGAGGTCGCATGTAAGTTTGGCCATGTCATCAATAATCAATAATGGGTCTAATGACATTTGCACATGTAGATCGAATGAAGAGGTGGAAATCAACAATCTAAAGTAAATCACACTAATGTCAAGTTATATCTGACAACGTAATCACATGACTAGACAACCCACCCAGTTGCATTGCCTAATTCATTTTTCTGCCACCAGAACCGCGACATTATGTGTGGCGACTGGTTGGAATGTCACGTGGAGTAATGGAAACAAAGAAATGGTGGATGTATTGCACATCCACCATTAAGATTAGTTTCCTCCCAGGTTTCCTTAAGATTATTTTGTTGGAATTGCAGAGGTTATCCTTGGAGGCGGGGACCTGGGTTAGGACCTGTCACGGAAGATAGAGACATAATTTGTCTATTGGAAACACATGAGCATGAAGGGTGCAAGACACCTATGTTTGAAGAGTATGTGAAGATGGTAGTGTGGAACAAAGCAACTGAAAATGGTAAAGGACCCAAGGGTATCATGGTCTTAGTGAAGAAAAAAAAAGGTCGTCTCATTTAGTTAGAAAGAGAAGACTCAAATAAACAATTCATTTGGTTTAAAATATCAGAAAATGGTAACATCATCAAGATTCAAGCATGTTATTTTTCCCCACAAGTTTCAAAAACTTACAAAAATAGGGGGCTTGACCACAAAGACCCCTTTGCAACCTTAAAAAACGATATTGCAGCGTACTCTTAACTAAGTGAAGTCCTTATAGTGGGTGATTTCAATGCTAGGACAACTTGTGAACAAGCTAGTACTCTTCGTTGTAAGGAAGGTTGCAANCTTTGAACTATAATAAAGAGGGAGGTAGGCTTGAAAGCGAGATAATGAGATTGCGAGAAAATGCTAATAGTGGTTGGAATTGGGGCATTCCAATTGATTAACTCTTTGATGATCCTAACATCGGTTTTGGTTGACAAGTTGGCTTGCTAGAAGAATTCATCCACTACACTAAAAGATGATTATGTGAAAGGTGAATGGTTAGAATTCCAGGGCTAGCAAATCATAAAATAAAATCCTTAATACTCAAGTGCACCAAGATAAATACATCCCAGGAGCATGTGTCGTCCCCACTAGGTTGTAAAGAGCCATCCCCCCCACCCCCAATTTGACAATTTCCAAAGTAATATATAAACGATAATGAATTGGGAAAGGAAGTAATGCAAATAAAGGCACAATGCAAATATCTTCATTGGGGCTATGGACACTGGTTGGCAGTGGAGTAATTTTTATGACATCGAGATAACTCCATCAGGGCTATGGACTCTTGTCGATAGTCAAGCAACACCATTGAATGTTAACAAATCACACACAAGGAAAATCTTTTACCCCTAATTCAAATAAGATTTGTGATTAGGACTTGAGCCAAGATCATTGATTCATTCTCGAGAATAATTAAGTCCATCATTTGTTCTTCTAATACAGTTTATGAGTTGACTAAATAAACCTATTGGAGGAATCATTGACTCCCTTGCAAGGAGCAATTCTACATGGACCCGCATCAAGCAAACTTTGATTTCCTTGAAAAGAAAATAAGATTCATCTACTCTTAGATTATAACTTAGAGGTTGCCTACAAAAATAAATGGCTTCACCGAGTGTGAAAACATTTCTTGAGGCCTCAACCCACCCTATGTTGGCAGACCTGGGCATGGTATTTTTTAGGGGTGAAATTTCTCAAATGATTATTTTGACCATTTTTTGAAAAAAAATTCGCCAATTTGGTTACAATTTTTCCTATTTTTTATATAAATATGATTAAATTGATAATATTCGACAAAAAATTACAAGTTTTAATAGTGAATTATATGTTTTTATTGAATATTCGCCTACATATTATATCTATGATTTTCCAAATTGAAATAGTCGCCTAGTGTAGTATACATAGATATAATATTTGAATCCTTAAAAATACCCTATCGGGGACCTCCCTTTTTTTTTTTTAATTTTAGGCATTACCTTCATCCTTTAAAGTGTCTTCACCATGCATCTCATGTTCATTATGTTTTTGAAACCAGATTTATGGTTTTGAATTATGCTTTGCATTTGTCTGCTTACACAGATGTCAAACTTGTCCCCATGTACTCATTAATAATCATTCTGACGAATTTGGTTTAAATGTGATTTTGTGCATATATTGTCTTGAAATTAGTGTAATCTTGCATATGAATATTGGGCTCATGATTCATAGAGAATTAATTAGATTTTTGAAAATTACATGTAGGTGGCATGACTTAATACTACTAGTCGCATTGAAGACCAAATTTCAAGTATAACAATATATCAAGTGTTAGGAGGTCGCATGTAAGTTTGGCCATGTCATCAATAATCAATAATGGGTCTAATGACATTTGCACATGTAGATCGAATGAAGAGGTGGAAATCAACAATCTAAAGTAAATCACACTAATGTCAAGTTATATCTGACAACGTAATCACATGACTAGACAACCCACCCAGTTGCATTGCCTAATTCATTTTTCTGCCACCAGAACCGCGACATTATGTGTGGCGACTGGTTGGAATGTCACGTGGAGTAATGGAAACAAAGAAATGGTGGATGTATTGCACATCCACCATTAAGATTAGTTTCCTCCCAGGTTTCCTTAAGATTATTTTGTTGGAATTGCAGAGGTTATCCTTGGAGGCGGGGACCTGGGTTAGGACCTGTCACGGAAGATAGAGACATAATTTGTCTATTGGAAACACATGAGCATGAAGGGTGCAAGACACCTATGTTTGAAGAGTATGTGAAGATGGTAGTGTGGAACAAAGCAACTGAAAATGGTAAAGGACCCAAGGGTATCATGGTCTTAGTGAAGAAAAAAAAAGGTCGTCTCATTTAGTTAGAAAGAGAAGACTCAAATAAACAATTCATTTGGTTTAAAATATCAGAAAATGGTAACATCATCAAGATTCAAGCATGTTATTTTTCCCCACAAGTTTCAAAAACTTACAAAAATAGGGGGCTTGACCACAAAGACCCCTTTGCAACCTTAAAAAACGATATTGCAGCGTACTCTTAACTAAGTGAAGTCCTTATAGTGGGTGATTTCAATGCTAGGACAACTTGTGAACAAGCTAGTACTCTTCGTTGTAAGGAAGGTTGCAATCCCATTTGGCTTATGGAAGAAAGAAATCATCAATGGAAAAGAGTCTCAGAGGACAACAAAATATGCAACTTTTTTGGGGAACAATTGTTTACTTTATGTGGGGCATTTGACTTAATCATTTGTAATGGGTTGGCTAGATGGGTGAATTCTAGCAATTTCACCTGCAATACCTACAATGGAGCAAGTGTAGTAGACTCTGCAATTTTCTCACATGGCTTGTGTAAGAAAATGGAGGAAGTTTTTATTGGTGAACAACTGTGAAAGTTGAAATCTGATCATAAACCGATCTATTTAAGTCTAACGTGGGCTGAACAACAACAACATGGGAATAAAAATCAGCACATTCAACAACCTCTTTCAAAGGGGAGAATTATGTTGACTCAAAAAAACTGTAACACCTTCAAGATGGTGCTAAAGAGGTTGTTTAACAAGGAGACAATTCTGTCCCAGGGCCTTCATAGCCATGAGCTAGCAAATTTAATCCAAAGCACACTTACATAACGCAAAAGAGAAAAAAATAGGAAATCTGAAACAAACTGCTTTCCGGTTAATGTTTGGTTTGATGAGGAATGAAAAACAACAAGGAAAACTTTGAAAGAGTCAAGCCAGAAAGAAATAAACATAAAATCTTACAAGCAAATTGTAAGAAAGAAAAAAATTGATTTCATGATCTCAAGGAGGGAGGAACTAATCTTCTTGGGGAAAAATAACCCCAAGTTATTTTGGAAGGAACTTCAAACGGAAAAGAAACAAACTGAAAATAATATCACAGCCTATTAATGGTTCAAGTATGCAAGGCAACTTTATGAGCAATATCCTAAGGTGGACCCCCCTCCCTTGGTCAACACTACTACTAAGCTCTTCACCATGCAAGAAATTGAGGTGGGTATCAAAAAGTTGGGTGTTGGAAAAGCAAAAGATTAAGTTGAACTTCAAGCAGAATATCTAAAGTGGGGTTCAAAAAATATTGCACCTCACATTATGAAAATTTTCAACAACATCATTCAACAAGGATTCCCTACAGATTGGATAACGAGCCTAGCAATACCACTTTGCAAGAGTGGGGATGTCAACAATCCCTCCAACTATAGGACCATAATGATAAACCCCTTGTTTGCAAAGTTATTTGGAAGCATGCTAGAAAATAGAATCAACAAGTGGGTGGAAGAAGGGGATAAGCGTGCTAAAGGGAAAGCAGGTTTCAGACCTAAACACTCAACGATTGATCACGATATAACTCTAAGGCACATCATTGAAAAATTGTGGGAGAAAAAAGAGGAAGCCTTTTGTTGCTTTGTCGATTTCAAAAAGGCTTTTGACACAGTCCCTAGAGATAAGCTTTGGCATAGAATGGAGGAACTTGGGGTTCCTATACATCTTAGAGCAATTGTCCATAGGCTATATGAGGAGGTTAAAGTCAAAATCAGAACATTAGCTGGTATCTACGAAAGTTTTAGGAGCGATACAGGGGTCAAGCAAGGGTGCCCATTGTCCCCTACCCTTTTTGGTTTATATATAGAAAAACTTGAAGAGTGGTTAAAGTCACATGAGGCTGATGGTGCTCTTTTGGGTGATTTTGTGATAAGGCTTCTTTTGTATGCATATGACCTTAGTCTGATTGCTAAATCCGCTCTTGGGTTGTAACAACGCTTAATTTCCCTTGAGCACTTTTGTAGTACAGTGGGGATGCAAGTCAATACTAGCAAGATGAAAGTGGTGATTTTTTCTAGCAAAAGAAAACATCAACAACATAAGTTCTACTTTGAAGGCAACACTCTTAAAGAAGTGGCAGATTACAAATACCTCAAAATTGACTTCAACACAAATCTAAGTTGGGAAGGTTGCATAAACAAAAGAACTTTGGGAGGTTGGAAAGCATTCTATGTTTTTCAAAATAGGTGCAGAGAAGCAGAGCTATGGGATTTGAAGACTATGCAAACTCTCTTTGGGATTTTAGTGATCCCGATGGTTCTATATGGTTGTGAAGTGTGGCCCAACAACACATTTGACTTACAATGGAAGAAAATTGAGAAGATTAAAAAACACTTGATCACAAACAAGTTTAAAATTAAAAGTTCAGTGCCTTATGATATCATGCTGAGTGAAATGGGGGTTGCTCCTATTGAAGCAATTGCTATGGTGCGTCTCATATGATATCTAAAAACAATTGAGCAAATGGAAGACAGTTGGTGGCCTAAGGTCGTCTTCAATGACATATTGTGCAAAAGAAAGAAGACGTGGATGCAACAAAATATTAAATGGCTTAATAAATGGGATATCCACTTGAACAGGTGCCCTACAAATAGTAAAGAGATAAAGGCTTTTGTTATTGATAGGTTCCACAAGAGAACTTGGGATAAAGGGATCAGGAGAAAGAAAGAGTATTATATTGAAGAGTTTAACCCCACATACAATCATCATAAAAAAGCGTACATAGGGGCCAATATATCTTGGAGAGCCAAAATGCTTATTGCCCAATTAAGAACCAATTCCCATCAACTCCGTTGTGAAACTAGGCATTGAAAAAGACCAAAAGAAGCTTGGGAAGAAACGATGTGTGTGTTCTGCACCTCCGGAAAATTGGAAACATAAAAACATTTAATTTTAGAGTGTGAAGCCTTCAAAGACAATAGGGACAACTATATAAGTATCTTCACAACTAGCTCTTGGAATAACTTATTCAGCAAGGGGATAGTGGATAAATTGGGGGAGCTCATCATCAAGTTGAACAGGAAAAGGGATAAACTGCAAAAATCAGTGTGTGAGACAGTCTGTCCCATAGGCTATTGTTAGCCTCATGGACGTTAAAATCATTTTCTTTCTTTCTTTCTTTTCAAATGGTAATTAAGCCTCGTCTAATTGATTCAGATGCGTTTACATTCATCAAGAAGGTTATGGACATGTTTAAGGCCAAAATGTTGAAGCGGATAATTTTCAAGGGGTTGGCACTAGACATCAATTGACCATTTTCGTGGATTAAATATCAATTAAATTTTAAGCAATCTCATCAACATTTTTTTATCGTATTAAAATCCTATACAAGTATCATTCATGACCAAAAGGAACTCAATTTGGGCAAATCATTCCCCTACGAGAGACGGAGAATTCTAATTAAAAATGCATTTGTGCATAAAAATAGGTATTTGGTCAAAATGTCAATTTTACCGCCGGAAGGGTTTACCTTTAAGTTTTTGGGGGAATCCAATGCATTTGACAAAATTGAATTTTGATTTTCCATATGTATGCAAACATATTTTAATGGCTTATGAAATGTAGATTCCATGTCAAAATGAGGTATCCGACCATTTGTTGAAAATATTTATGACTCTACTATGCAACAAAATTCATGGTTTGTCAATATGGGGAGGGGTTAAAGAATCATGCCTCCACTGCCGAAAAAAACCCAAAGGTTTTTATGAAGGTATCCCTTTGATTAAATTTTTAACGAGGCTTGAACTTGTTTTGAGTGTCGATGAGTTTATAATGTTGATAAGGATATATGTCAAGTTTTATTGTCCATATGGGTATCCCAGATGTATATAGAGTGACAATTCACATACTTTATGAAAATGTTAGAGCTAAAATCAGAAAAGCTGAAGGAATGTCTGAATGTTTTGGTAGTGATATTGGCGTTAAACAAGGATGTTCTCTATCTCCCATTTTTCTTGGTTTATACATTGATAAGTTGGAAGCTTGGTTGAGAAGGACGGATGGAGAGGGTGTCCATCTAGTAGGGTATGTGGTGAAGCTACTTTTATACATGGATGATCTTATTCTAATTTCAAAAACAACGCATGGATTAAGAGAACATCTAAAGGCCTTAGAGCACTTTTTTCAGGAAGTAGGGATGCAAGTGAACATTACCAAGACCAAAATCGTGATATTTTCTTTAAATAGAAAAGAAAAACCAATCACCTTTCTTTTCGAAGGCAGTCCATTGGAGATAGTGAAAGAATACAAATATCTTGGGATTGACTTCCACTATAAGCTCAGTTGGGAGACTTGTAGGGCGAAAAGGATACAGGGAGGGTGGAGAACCTCATACTTACTCCAAAATAGGTGTAGAAAAGCAGAACTTTGGGATTGGAAAACCAAAAAAACCCTCTTTGGTTTGTTGGTTACGTTGATTTTTCTCTATGGTTGTGAAATATGAGGAAGCAACATGTCAACTTGCAAATGGAGATAGCTAGAAAGAATTCATAAACAATTAATTACTAGCAATCTCAAAGTTAAAGCCACACTCCTGTATGAAATTCTTTTCGCTAAAACAAGGACTTTTCTATTGGAGGCAACAATGATAACCAAATCAATAAACTATTTAAAGAAGGCGGAAAACATGGATAACCAACGCTGGCCCAAGTTAGCTATGGAGGAGTTAGACCGTAGGAAGAAAACTTGGATGAAGCAAAATAAAAAGTGGTGGAGTAAGTGAAATATCAAGTTGCATGAATTTCCTAACACCAAGGAAGAAATAAAAAAGTTCGTGAATGAAAAATTTAGTACTTCCATGTGGACCAATCACAGTGGACATAAAAAAACATACTACATCAAGGAGTTTAACCCAAATTGTGATCATAGCGAGAAAACATATTTAGGGGCAGCTATTAAAGGAAAAGCAAGATTGTTAGTTGCACAACTGAGGACGGGTTCACATCACCTTAGATGTGAGACCGACAAGTGGAGGGTACCCAAGGAAGTTTGGGAGGAAAGAACTTGCATATTCTGCGATAAGGGTATGATGGAGACGAAGTGTCATGGACTGTGAATCCTACAAGGATATTCACAGTTAGTATGAAAACAACTTAAAGGTCGACATCATGCACCAGTGATTTGACGGGGATAAGATCAACCATATTGATAGTCTTTTAGTCAAGATTCACAACAGAAGATCCAACATTGAAAAGAGTGGAAAGATGAGTTAGGGCTGTTATTCTCTTGGTCCCTTAGGGTGTTCAACCTCGTGGACGTCATTAAAATCAATCAATCAATCAATCAACTCCAAGAAATGACTACCCGAGCTTATCGAATTCGATTAAGTCTCTCGTGGTCACCAATAGCCCAACAAAGCCATGAATCACTTGGTTTTCTCTCTTCATTTCTTGGCTTCACCTGGCAATGAATCTTATTAGGCATAAATCTTAATTGATCATTGGTTGTTGTGGCGTAGTCTCTCACTCCCGACTTCCTTTTCCTCTCCATCGAGGTTACACAACTTAAGTCTGAAATAAACTTACAACCAAACAATAGATGCATGAGGGTGGAATATTCGGCGAAATATGTGAGAAAACTCAACCCAAATGAGTCATCGCTCACTTGGGTGAGGCAATTAGCATTTCCATCGCTCACTTAGAGCTCATCTCCACGCCGAAGACAATGATGGGAACAAATCAACATACATCGCTCACTGGAGATACGAATCTGCCCTCTAAACTCCGCGATGGGAACAAAAAAAAGAGGATCTCTCACTTTAGCGATGAATTTTCCCTCTGAACCCAGTGATCTCTCTCAAGCTTTCTTCTTCACCCTGCATACTTTGGCAAGCTTTTCCTGGACTCCGGGCTTCATGTGGCTTTGAATAGCAATCAGTTTGTCTTCCCAGAGAGTCAACAATGTGCAAGTTGCGCTTGAAGGGAGCTTTTTAAACTTGCAGGAAACAAATTTTGAGCAAAATCCAAGAGTACACGATCTCTTACTGTTAGATTACGGTTAGAATATTAACTCATGTATGTTAGTCATGGAACCCATCACCTGCATAGCCCTCATGAAATGACCTAAGCCAGTTAGTTAGAGATAAGTAATGTAAGGATTGCACTTCAAGTTAAAGAAATAGTCAAGTGCATGGCTCAAGAAGATAAGGATAAGGATAAGTTAGATTGTAATAGTTGCTAAGGTAAATAAAAGCTTTTGATCTCTGAGTTAGATCAATATTTGAACTATGTTTAATATTGTATAAATACATATGTTCTCTAATGCAATAGACAAGTAATTATGTGTGTATTCTCCTATAGTATTCAATATGTTTAATTTGGTATCAGAGCTTGTGTAGGCTTAGGGAAGAGCCAAAGAAGATGATAGTAGTAAGGATGTAGTCATATGTAAGCTTAGGCTTAGGATAGGGTAAAGAGAGAGTTGTTGTTGCATGTACTTAGTTGTGTAGGAGAGTAGATCTGTGGCTGAGAAAAAGAAGACTAAAAGCAGTTTATGTTCGCATGTGAAGCCAGGAGCCTCAGTGGATTTGCTAGAGTCTCGCAAAGCTGAATAAGATTCGAGGTACTAGGGGAACGTATTCCAAAAATAACTCTGATCCTCAAAGTTCAAAAAAATGTTGTTTAGGGCCTCAAAATGGCCCCGGAAGTTTGGGACTCGTAAAAAAACTGCCAAAATGAAAACTGTAAATGACAAGATGAAAGTTGTACATGAGTCAGCTAGAAGAGGTGGGTAGCCACTGATATCCACCTGGATCACTAAAAAAGTTTAATGAGATCATTCATCTTTCAGTTGTATCGATGCATTTGGATTGAACTATAGGCTGTAGACACCGATGAATAGTGAGCTGCTGCTGGAAGTGAAGTCGTTGCTAGCAATTCATGCCTCAGATCAGTTGAGAAGAAATGCCTACATATTCCCTGGAGAAGAGTTGTCCATCTATCAATAGATCGGTGGGAGGTGGCTCAAGTGTGGTGCTGACTAGGAGAGTCGTTGCCATGAAGAGAAGCCATGTGGTGAGTCAAAACGAAGGATTGTTGGAGAAATTGTCATTGATTGAAGGAGAGTTGCTAGTTTGGATGAGCGTAGACGAGTCGTCAAGTGCTC
>JZKD02S0421874.1:286075-301391 GCA_000966675.3 Picea glauca | reverse complement strand
CTCATCAAAACAAAACAATATCACCATGAATAAAACAACTCAAATAGCCCACTCCCTGACTCAATCCGGAGTCCAAGGGAGTTCCACCGATGCCTCTGCATCCTCAAGGTCCGAAGCCCTGCACACTCACTGAAACTGAGTCAATAGCACCTGTATACAGCAATAGTAAAACATCCTATGATCAATCATGACACATCATCAAAGTGGTTCATCATCATAAAAATCCAGATCACTTGCGAGCAAGTGTCCTCAAAGAATAAGTTTTGTCTGTGTGCCAGAGCGGGATGTTACAGATTTGTTGACAAATACTCTTTGGCACACTCTCTACCGTGAAGGTATTTGGCATAACATTGTGCTGGATAAATATTTAAAACACCAAGATGTGACAAAGTGGTCTAGATCGGCAAATTTTGATCAGAACACACATTCTAGAATATGGAGGAACCTTTTGAAGACAATTAATGTGATGAATCATTGACATGGTTGGTTGTCGAGAAAAGGCAATAAAATTTACATTGGAAAAGACTTCATCCTGGGTTTGCACAAAAAATCTCTTTTGTCTCAGGGGCTTCAAGATCTTCTTATTAGTAGGGATATTAAATTCCTTATTAATGTAAAAAATCTTGGTGTTATAAAGGACAATTCTGATTATTGGAGAGATATCATTACTTTAGGTCTTCGTGGTGCTCTTCCATAGGAATGGGATAGGTATACAAAGAAACTCTTTGCATCTGGTGTCACCCTAGGTGACACAGAGGATAATCTTATGTGGACGGGAGGAGATGCCTCTGGAAAAACAACTGTTAAAAATTTCTATACAACCCTTGTTTCTACAAAAAAATATAATAAGGAAATATATTGGAAACATAAATTATAGAAATGGAATACCCAATTGAAAATAAAACTATTCACCTGGCTGACCATTTCCAAGAATATTTTAACTTGGGAAGGGCTTCAAAAAAGAGGTTGGGAAGGACCTAGTAGGCGTGTTTTATGAAAAGCAAATTCTAAAAAGTTGATCACTTGTTCAGAATACAAGTTTGGAATTGCATAAAATATCTGCTGAATATTTCAAGTGTCTGGAAGGGAGAGGATATTGCAGATTGTTACTATCATTGGGTAAGTGACAAGTCAGTCTTACCTGAACTAGCGTCCATAACTTGCTGGAGTCTATGGCTTGAAAGAAATAACTATATTTTTGAAAATAAGGCCCCTTCGATCCACACTGTATTATTTAAAATAATGAGACTTTACCATCCAAACAAATCATCTATTACAAAATCCTTTACAAAAGAATGCTTCTTTCACCGAGAGGAAGGATTAGCCATTGCTTTCTTTGACGGGGCAACAAGCAACAATAAATTAACCTGTGGAGTGGGAGGTGTTTTCAAAAGAATAAAAAAATAGGTTTATAGATGGTATCTAATTGTTGGTACAGGTTCAAATACAAAGGCTGAACTAATGGGCATTTGGGCTACTTTAACTTTAGCTATCCGTCTAAATATTCAAAGGCTTCAAGCCTTAGGAGACTCTAAAGTGATCATAGATTGGTTGAAGGGCAAGGAAAAGCTGGACGTCTGCTACCTTGAGGGATGGAAGAAGTGCACAAAAGAACCTTACAAATACTTCCAAAGCTTAATTTTCTTTCATATATACATGGATTTTAATAAGGAAGCAGACAAACTATCCAAGGAAGCTCTCGAGGCACATGAAGGATGGATATCATTCTATTAGTGGGATCTGGGTGAAATAAGGAAATCATAGTATTTGAATATATATTGATAGCCTAGCATAGTTTTCCTCATCTCATTATAGACCTTTTCAGAATTTTGGATTTTTTTTTGTTGACTCTCAAATAACACTTTGCTTAAGTAATCCGTCCAGATTATAGTTTGTCCTGTCTTTTGTAGAAATTATGTTTTTGATTTTTGTTATTTCCTCTCATGTGAGATGATATGGTCATTTGTCCTTCGGGGGTTTTTTTTGACTCATGGATGGTAGTATGTAAAGAAAATTATATCTAATATAATTTTGAGCAAATTTCTCTTTTGGAAAAGAAAAAAGTGGACTGATCTATGTAGGCTTGATTCAATGAGGTCTTCCAAAACATGGGGAACACAAATTGCTAAGTGGACTTAATACCACATTCCTCCAGTGCTCCAAACGAAGGATAGTTGTGTTGTATCATGGGCATCGCTTCATGTTGCTCCAAACCAAGGATAGTTGTCTTGTATCATGGGCATCGCTTCATGTTGCTCGAAACCAAGGATACACGCTACATGATTAGATAGTGACCTATGTAGGGCTAACCTATGTCATGATTCAATCTGAGCTTACTGAACATGGGGAACAAAGCTTGCCTATAGAAAAGCTCACAACTTCTTACAAATGAGACCAAAAAAAAACTTGTGGAGTGTCTACTGTGTGTCGGAGCATGTCTCTTCCCATCTTTCTTCTTGCAACTTTCTTCTTCCTGGATTTTTGGATACCTTTCTTTCTAGAGGTGAGGTTTTCCTACATGTAGTTTTTACTGCTCAATAATGCAGAAACATTGTCCTAAATGAAACTACTCAATAAACATTGTCCAAAATGGCTTAGGTCCAATGATTCTTCCTCTCCAACAATAAAAGGACGCAATACTTTTGTCTTTAAGCTTGCAACTTTCTTTATAAATACCAAAACAAATCTCAATTTTTCCTCTTGAATCCATATTCTCTTGTCATTTGTTAGAGTAGCTAATTCTAACAAAATAACTACATTAATATTGAGTTAGCTAACTTCAATACATTTTTTACATTTTCAATTCCAAGACATAAATATTACTAGAATTACAGAATTTTCACTTTCCCTTCAACCTAAATCCTCCATCAACAATTTTCTTATTTTTTAAATTTACTCACTTTATTTCTTTATGGATGCCAAATGCAAATATTACTACTTCAAAAAATATTAAAACTTCCATTCACTTTGTTAAAATTAAAATAAAATATTTTTCCACAGCTTCTTTTAAAAATAAATAAACGTTTCTAATCTATCCAACCTATATTCATCTAATTATCATTTCACCAATAACTACCAACCCATGTCTCATTTAAAATAATATATATATACATATATAACTTATGCAGATTTACTCAACGATTCTTACAGCTGGTCTTTGCGGCTCCTCAGAAACGAGATTTTTTTCCGTACGGACGGTTCGAATGCTCTCACTCATCGACGCTCCTTTGCAAGGCAGGTCCGTGCCTTTGAACATATTTTAAATCATGGTTTGTATTGGGCGTTCTTTCATATACAGAAATGTCTCCCCCTTTCTTGGTGTTTCCATCGAAAATCTCACTTGGACTCCATGGATTTGGGCTACGCCTTCCGACTTCAGCCATATTTTTAAATAGATACGAATATGGAAAGTTTATGCAGGCAGACAGACATGAAAACGGTGGTAAGTCTTCCCTTACACGTGATTCACAGATCCCGGGGAATTCCAGGGACTCACAGATCCCTGGGCATCTGGGACCTCCAGTGATGAAGTGAGGTTTATATCCGTTCTGATATCATGAAGAAGATTAAGTAAAGATAGAATTGATTTAACACATTACATTATTGATGTGTATTATATATATATATATATATATATATATATATATATATATATATTTATTGTATACTACAATATATATGTATTATATATATTGTATAATATAATATATATTGTATAATACAATATATATGTATTATATATATTGTATAATACAATATATATGTATTATATATATTGTATAATACAATATATATGTATTATATAAATACAATATGAACATATATAGTTATACAATATGATTATAAGAATAACGGTAAATTAACTAATTAACTAGTTAAGAATGTAATTAGATATTTTCTTTAACAAAATAGATTATCTATAACATTTCCATCTAGTCTTATAGATTTTGTCTACCATTATGGATTTTGTTATCAGAGGACGTTGATACTGAAGGACCGAATGCAGGTTGTTGTGGAATGCACTCTGCTATCAGCTACTATTGTTTCGAGGAAGAGCTCCGGTCACGGGCTCATCTTGGATGTTGGCAAGTGGGTGTCTGAAATTGTTCCAATGGAAACCGAGCAAATATGTTCATGGGGATGATAGGCGGGCATATTTTCCTTCTTTCTTGGGGAAATACATGACTGCTCTAGTCACCATTGTATAGAACTAGGTTCCTCCAGTAACAATGCTATAGCTTTTGACCTATCTTCCAAACCCAATAATTTGTTTATCTCTAGCATAGACTTTGAGGCCATTGATATTAGCGAGTCTAGGGTATGTCCACCCTTCTCACAGCCCAACTCTTTTGTCAGCTTTATCAATCTCTTCATAGATGGTAATGTCCACCGCAGCTCCCATGGATCTGAAGTCAAAATTTTTACTAAGGTTATCTAATCGTTGTCTACATTCTCTTGACACCTCCAATTTACAACGTTCTTTTACTGATCTCATGTGGTTGGAGATCGCTTGGACGTTGTTGGGACGATTATTTGGTAGTCCGCTTCGTCGCTTTTCCACAGATATATTCAGAGCCTCTCATTGTTAGGCTTTTTTTTCTTCCCTCGCCATAACCCAGTGGGGGAAATGTCCATAATGCAGTGTATGAAATGCAATGCAACTCTACAAATCTAATTCTCAGCAGAGGATATCCTCGAACTCCAAAATTGCATAAAGAAGCCTCCATTGTTAATTCGTTCTTGCATAGGATATCCTTGCAACACAAATACTATTCCAAGATCACCCGAAAGGTCGACCTTAAATAAAATTGGACACGGTCATAATTTCATCTGAACTAATCACTCTTACATGAACCCATTTAAAAGGGAAGATGGTTGCGTAAATTTATATGCATTTGAAATAATAATTAGATGATGATGCTTTTTTCAAGTAAAATTAGACTTTAAATTAGTGTATGAGAATTTTTGTTTGTGAGAAAAGGGATTGGGCTAGAAATCTATCTAAATGTACAAATCCTACCTCTTTAGATTTGAATGTATGATCTTTAAAAAAAAAAAAACCATATTCTAAACCATTACACTCACTCAAACTCTATTATTAATTAATATTTTTAATTTTACTCAATAGTATTATTAACTAACACACCCAACATATGTCTCAATCAAACTTATGAAAACTAACAGAAAAGGCTGAGATATTAAATTTGGCAATTTATAATTATGTATATCCTTACATAATTATATTATTTTTCATAACCAATAAAACTTTAAATTTTTCATAACCAATAACCAATAAAATTTAAAATTTTTTATCAATAATTTGATTTAAAGGTCATTAAATTTGACCATTTCACATGAGTATATTTTTACATAATTATATTATTTAATAAAATAAATATTTAACCAATAAATCTTACCCTTCAATTTTTTTTATAAATTTTCAAAACATTTTGGTAAATCTAAATCGAAGCAAAATAAATTTAACAAAGCAAATCGTTCCAATTTTTTATCAATTCCCAAAGTATAAAGTTAAATTTTTTTATCAATTTCAAAGCATATAGTTAAATCTTCTTATCAATTCTCAAAGCATATAATTAAATATAAATTGAGGAAAGTTTTTTTATCAATATTTTGGAAGGACATTTTTACAAAGATTATACTAAATATAGGTAAATGGTGTACACTTAACTACATTAAAGTAAGTTATTTGGATTAAATTAATAATGTATAAATTTTATATATATAAAAAAAATTCTCTTAGATTTTATTTTCATTAAATTTTATCTTTATTAAAAAAATTATTTAAAAATCAAAACCATTTCAAAACAACTTAAATTAAGAAAACAACTTAAATTAAAAAACATAAATGTTTTTTCATCTTATACTAACATTATAGTGGATTAGGGTTTTCACACTTTCACTCACGGAAGATTGATTGGCCTCACTACTTTTTGAGTCGATGTAGGTGATGGGGGATTCTTGCCCTATGGAACAATCTCGGCTCAATAATTTTTCGGTCGGGTGATGGGCCGTCTTGATCATTGCAAGAGTATGTGTGAGCCTTATCGATGACTTGTTCACATTGGTGGCAGTTTCTTTGTACATCTCTATGCTTCTTGGTTCTCTTGAATTTTCCGTCAAAAATCTTGTGAAGATTGACACTATGGTTTTGTCTACCATTGATTTTTTTGTTGTGATTTTACCATTGTATCAAAAAGAATACGACGTAGGATAAAATAATTTCATTAACCTGGGTATATTTGAGGGTTTTTAACACTTAATCAATAATCTTTTCTATATAAATAACAAATAATCCATAAAACTATAAAAATAACATATGGTAGATTTATTTTTTCTTAAGGGTGGGAGATGGATGATGGTTTTTACAAGAAGCATTATTAAAACAATAAAAACAACATACGGTACATTTAATTTTATTGGGCCAGATGAATGATACATTAAATTTTATTGGGCCATATGGATAATACATTTAATTTTATGATATAGATGGATTATGGTTTGTAAATGCATGAATTTATAAAATAAGCATACCAAAACAAAAAAAACTTCAAACTAAAAAATGCAGAAACATAAAAAAATAGTTGGAAATAACAAGGTAATTAACCAAGAGGTATCGAGATATAAATGAAACAAACCATTGAACCCAAAAAAAAAAATATGGGAAAGAGAGAAAACATATTTGAAAACATCAAGCTAATGACCCAATACAATATCTTATAGGGGTGAGGGTTCGATTCCCCAATTATAAGTAGGCAACAAGTGTTGGCACTAACGAAGGTAACACAGCTAGGTGTTGTTGGCAAGCCGCCTCTAATCCCATTCTTTGTTGGCAAGCCAGAGTAAGCCAATAAGCCTCTTCCTTCGTTAGAGCGAGCAAATAAGCACGAGGTTCTCCTCAAATATTCTTGTTAAACAGATCGTTAAAAAGAGAGGAAAGGGTTGTCTTACCAATTTTATGATATAGATGGATTATGGTTTGTAAATGCATGAATTTATAAAATAAGCATACCAAAACAAAAAAACTTTAAACTAAGAAAAGCAGAAACATAAAAAATAGTTGGAAATAACAAGGTAATTAACCAAGAGATATCGAGATATCTAAATGAAACAAACCATTGAACCCAAAAAAATATATGGGAAAGAAAGAAAACATATTTGAAAACATCAAGCTAATGACCCAATACATACAAGCTAATGAGAACATTAGATATCACTCTAACTTTGAACAACAACAACCACTATTAATTACTTACTTGCATAAATTCCTTATCTAAACTTAGATCTAATATGCATATTTGAATATGCATAATTTCAAAGTAAAGAAAATGTATACAACAACCACTATTAAACCAATAGAAAATGTATAATTTGAATATGTATAATTTCAAAGTAAAGGAAGCTAATGTATATTTTTAGACCAATTTACTTAATTATATAAAATATATATTATATTTGTTTATTAATTATATTTTATGTTTAAGAAGCTCTATATAAAAGATAATAATAAAGTATATTTAATTTGTGAAATTTTTAATTATTTTTATTTAAATTGTATTTTTAATGTATAAATAGATTCAGCATTATGAAAACAAATGAGAAAGATTAATTGACATGAACGCCTAGACGCAACCAAATGAGAAAGATTAATTGACATGAATGCCTAGACGCAACCAAAATAGTTACAGACATGAGTCGCCCAATGAAGATGAATAGTAGGGCATATAGAAACAGAATAGCGAGACAAATCGATGTGAAGGTTTAGAAGCAACCACATCTCACATGACATTTACTATATTTATGAAACAAACAAGTCAAATTGACATGATTCCCTAGAAGAAACCAAAATAGTTACAACCATGAGTCGCCCAATGAAAATTAATAGTACATTATTTACTAGCACAGCTGCAAAGTCGTTGGCGGCTGGTGAACGCCGAAACACACATAAATTAATATTGCATTATTTACTAGCACAGCCGCAAAGTCGTTGGCGGCTGGTGAACGCTGAAACGCGCATAAAATACGATAGTTCCACTTTTATCATGTCACATTTAAAAGGAAGAGTAACGAGCACGTTGCTGGAAATATTTAGGGTTTTAAGCTTTATGAGCCGGCCGATAGAATCGGGAAGAGATTTGAGGCGATTGGAAGAAACGTCCATACTTCTTAGATTCACCAACCAAGTCGTGCATTCGGGCAAGCACTACAACGGACACAACCAAAAGAATAATTAAAAACACTTCTTCAGAGAAGTACCGTAAATAATTCAATGAACTTAAACTTGTCACATGCCAACAAACGCCCGCGACAACTGAAAATTGTCCAAATATGATACCTGTTATCATCACGCCTGTCGCAATTTAAACTTGTTTAAATATGATAAGTGTTATCCACATCCAACGTTTCACATCCAACTCTTTACAGTGATTTCTTAATATGATTAGGTAAATGTGAAAAAGTAAACATGCTAACGCATGCATTTATAAATTCAAGGGAGTTATGAACATTAAATATTATTCATTGATTTGGGAGGAATACTAAGAATATGCCAACATCTTCAATTCCTGGCCATAAGATTAAGATTTAAGGTTAAAAGATCATTAAATGTGCCCATTTCCAATAGGTGTACTCCTTTCGGCGTAATTAAAGAGAGAAACACGAGAAATCGCAATGAAGGTTTAGCAGCAACCACAATGGTGCAACCGTGAGTTAAATTCTAGTTACATCTAGCTGAAATGGTTGTATATTGGGCAAACAAAACTTTTTCAAGTGAAACAAAAGGGGTTTGTGAATGAAATGAGGGCTTAGAACGCAATGGAACACTCCTCTCACCGAAAATGGTAGAAAACAAATATGCAACAACTCCATCTACAATAAGAGTGGGTCTTAAAACAGGCTCTGATACCACGATTGACAACAATACCATGTTTGACAACAAAACAGTGAATGAAAACCTTCAGTAACTACTCACACAATCAGATCAAACATCCACGACCCCAACCAACGCATCCACCTCGAGTAGTTTATTATAATGATACTAAGAGGGGGTGAATTAGTATCAAGTACAATTTAAAAAAAAAATCAACTTATACTTAAACCATTCAATTATATCTAATGAGAAATGAACAATAGTATATGAGTTACACCAATACACCATGCACAATATATGAGAAATAATCAATAGTTATTGTTCAAGGGAAGTAATGACTTCCAAAAGTAGCTCCAACTTTCAAATATAAAGGGAGGGATAAACCTCCAAGAGGAAGATACAATCCTCCAATATCAAGAGAGGGTTGACCTCTCCATCCTTGCCCCTTCATTCCACCCAGTAATATATGAGAAATATTAAAACTTTATATTAAACCATCACAATCAACCAACCATCACATAGAACGTGATCATGCTTCCTGAGACTTCTTCAACTTCTGCAATTCCTCAATTTTTAGAATACTCTGATCTTGTACATAATAGTAGTCAATCTGTTTTCTGAAACTCCTCCAAGTTTCACTCTTTGAATCCTCCCTAAAAATAAGTTATAGAGAGAAGAGTAGACCTTATTCAATTATGGTTTAATAAGGAGAGCAAACTTGTACAAAATGCCCCAACCTCAATATTTAATATCTGATTTTGAAAATCACACACAAGAAACTACAGTCTGTACTATTTCCAGTGAAATTGGTTTCACGTCATTTGGATTCTCTATGAAGTATTTATGACGGTTCTACCCAGAACACCTGCTTATGACTAGCTTGAGGACTAGTGAAAAAACCAAATTTTCTAGAGAGTATATCTCCAAAATTATAGTGAATAAAGAGATAAACTTTTTACTACAGGTACCTAGAGATGTATTCTCAATACAATATCAATTTCACCATCTGAATCATTCTAGAAAAAATGGTAAGATGACCTGTAAATAACATACCTTAGAACACATCACCAAAATAATTCATCCTCCCTTGAAATCTTGCCTTTTTTACTTCAAATTTCCTCTGGAATTTGACTTATGTGTGTAAAATGAATGTATAATGATATGTATTTATACCCTTTATGTCACTTCCTTTTAACATTAGGGATGACTTGGCACTTTCTTATTTTGTAATTATTTTCTTTAATTATCTTCATGGTCGCCATGTACTTTCTTTTTCAATTCACTTTGTCATATTCAAAAATTCATTTCTCCTCAACCATGAGGGTCCACGTGACATTCCACCTACCACCGAAAACAACATGATGTATACTATCCATCCAAGGGTGTTGTGTCTGCATCTACACTCTCCTTCATGTCCAAATACCTTCATCAATCTTGCGGTCCAAAACCAATGACTAGGGTTGACATCAATGACAACAACCAATCTTCCAACAATCTCCCCCTTTGTCATTGATGGCAACAATCATGCTCCCCCTATCATCATGATCTCAATTTCTCTCCCTCTTTGACATTAATGACAAATGGTAGGGTTGTTCCCCTTGAGTTTAATGGAAAAAGGTAACTCTCTTCTTTGGGCCTCCTCCCCCTGCACATATAGCATTTAATCACACTTCATTTTTATGCTCTCTTTCTTCCTTCGAGATTTTTAGTGAATTTAGGATGTATATGTTACTTGATCTTCTTGTTGCAGTTGCAACCAATCTTCCTGAACCTTCTTCTTTGATTTTTCATCTTTGTGAGTCAAACATGAGAGTATATCCTTGATCACACATTTTAATAACACTGAGTAGATTATGCTTCAATTCTTCAACCAATATGTAATGTCTCTCGACCATCAACACCACTATTGAGAATGCTACCCAACACCTTATCTCCTACAGACTAGCTCCGATACCAATTTGTAACGTCCCCCAACCATCAACACCAGTGCCATGAACACTACCCAACACCTTGTCTTCTACACACTAGCTCTGATACCAATTTGTAATGTCCCCCATCCACCCATGAATCAGGTAACACTTCTTCCACCCACAGGCCGGGGAACGCTACAACGGAACATACATATATACATAACATGCATATTTAACGAATTTAAATAAAATAACAGAGAATCAATGCTACCCTACATGCTCAAATGGACTTAACAGTAATTCATACATGCAACAAAATACATGATAAAATTCAAGAATCATAGACATGCATAACATATATAATTAACCATGAGAATGATACTTATATTTTAACTCGAGTAAAACCACCAACTACATGCAGACCTTCCATGAACCTCCCAGCCTTAGACCGCATTGTTCATCACTCTCAACAGTAGGTCACCCTCGAGCTGGGACTAAGCTCCACCGGGCAAGGGATTCCTAGGCTAGGCAAGGTAAACAAGGAAGTCACACAATTTCATAGAAAGGATTCTCTCCCCGGAGTCACTTACATTCACTACTCACACACTCTCATTCCCCACATGCCTATCCCACCCCACGAGTATGCACATTCACTGTCACACAGTCCATCGACTGCTCAACCTCCCTTGTCTTGGGCTTTCGCAACAAACCGAACCGAAATTCTCAGAGCTTTGTAGCAGCGACAAGACTCTGTCCATGAGATCTCTCCTCCTCAGCACACTCTCTATCCTTGAGAGATTTTCTCATAGGCCTGGAAACTTGCCTCTTCAACCACAAGCCTGACAACCTGATTCTTCAACCAATCTTCGACTTAGATCCATCAAGGTGAGGGCAACAACCATTGGTCAATACAACTCAAGAAAATAGAAGGAAACAACCCAAAAATGGTTAAGGTATGAACTTGGCTCTACAAGTGCGGATAGACTAGGTTCATAGAATCACACAAGTCAGCTTGCCCTTTTGGTTTTCAGAGATGCGTAGTTATGCAGAGGTCGATCACAGAGGAAAAATAGAATTGACAATGGATTGAATATTGGGGGGAGAACCCTCAACATGAGCTGACTCTTCAAATTTAACTGCATGCATCCAAGTCAACACCTGTCTTCCTAGAGCTACATCCAATCCATTTTGCATTCTTTCCCTTTCCCGAAACTCAGGATATGAGATATCTCTGTAGTCAAATTTTGGAACAATAAGAAATTATTATTATTCTCTTGGATTTAAGTCCCTAGACATAGCCCCTCTTTCGAGCCTCTCAAACCCCTCTTCCTTACCCAACCTAGTGGAATCTTAGTCCCCCATCACTCTTTCTTTGTGGTCGGTCTAAACACAATGATGTTTATATTTTATTAATGATCTTCATAATTACATAGACAAAATCAGACTCATGGCCTTAAGCATAAAGGATCTTTGGCCTAATAAGCATCTATGTCTTCAACTTATACACACTTGGCTCACTAGCCTATAAACATAATTACAATTCAACAATTTAATCAGGGCTTGTCCTTGGGGTATTACAAATAGGACATTCTTTGCTTTTACATTTTTTCTTCCAAGCTATACTACACATTTTCCAATTAGTCTGGAAGATGAGTCATCTTGAAATGCAACATTGCCACCCTTTCTCTTCAAGCTGATGAATTTATCTTGATTCTCGGTCATGTGTGAAGAACATCCACTATCTATGTACCATTCATCTTCTTCTTTACATTATTTAGTGGTCAATTATATTCGATAATCTTCATTGTTTGGAATCTCTTTCCTTCTCCATACTGTGGTTGGCATAGGGACATGTTCATTCATATATTTGCAATCACGTGCTTTGTGACCAAGATAATTACATTTGTAGCATACAATATTTTTTCCATCAATTGGGAAAATGAATTATAACTTTTGTTGACAGAAATGAAAGTATGTATTAGTCTACCCCCTATATATTGAACATATTCATGATGTACCCAAAATTTTGGACCTCATTATTATTGTCCTTTTTGTATGCTCCAACAATTGTGCAAGTGACATCCACAATTCTCTTCTTACTATATTAGTAATATTCCTCTTATTATTATCAAGGAAGGAGTTGATAACGATCCCTTATATACACTATGCCTAAATTATTGAGGCATCAAATAAAATTATGATTTTACAAGAATATATGAGTCAATGTCATAATGACCCTTTAGGTTCGTAAGAGTTTCCAAATCTTCAAGGTGTTAAGAGCCATTATTTCCCAAATCATTCATAACATAGAAGAAAATTGACCAATAGCTTATACATAGGTGATGAAAGAGGTTTTAAAACATTTTCATAAATCAAAACCTTTTCATTGATGGTGTCTTCATGGGTTTAAAAACTTACTTTACAAAAATAACAATATTTCTACCTTTCAACATTCTCATGAACCCTTGGGTTTACCATTACTCCTTGTGGGTCATAAATTTCCACTCACCAAATTCATACAAATTGAAATTTTTGTCACTTTCACAAGCCTATATGACATCAATATAAATATAAGAATTCAACTAGGAGTATACCTTTTCCCTTTCAAGTTGATGATCCCCACCAAGTTTGGGACTCAATGTCTCTTCATTAAATTCTCCTTCTAATGAGGATGGCATAGACAAATTCAAATGATCCACATATACATTGGAATATTTTCCCATATATAGTGACTGTTATCGCACAGTTTATAGCTAGGAGCAAATGTTGTAAGGTAGAAGGCCAAACTGGCATAACAAGAACCTATCCCACCTAATGTCACCATGATGGGTAGGTTCTTTCTCTTTATGGAGGTGAGACCCAGGGGAGACGTCCCCGATGACATGGGGTTTTGAAAGGGGATAAAGGATAATAAGGCCAAGATAAGGTTTTCCCCCTTTCACAAGTCACCACAAAAACAGATAGCCCCAGCTAAACAACCAATAATAAAGTAAGTCCCCAATGAAGAACAACTTACTGGAACAAGAAAACAACAAGAAGATGTATGCAAGATATATTTCAATGGTTTAGTACTTCATATATATTAAAGATTATCTGATATTCAATATGAGCAAATTAAAGGTAAATGTTGACGAAGTCAATGTTTACAAAATAGTAATGGTAGTAATGTCACTTCATCAATAAATACTATAATGATACAACATTCAATATGACAAACAACTTATTAACTCAATTAATGCCTTCAACTATCATTCAATTACTCAAAAGACAAAACGTTGCTACGATAAAGATGAAATATTCAATGATGATGTCAACAACTTAGGGTTAGTAGGTTAGTCTAGGATAGGGTTAGTGTAGTTAGGGTTTCAATTCAAAAAGGTTTGAGAGTGTTTGGATCCAATTATACTTAAACTTTTGAGGCTTGAGATCAGTTCCTTAGGGTTGAATGGAGTCAATTATGAAGGATGGAAGACTTGAAGGGGATGAGACTTAAATGACTAGAGGGATAAGTTTTGAAGTGTTGGTAAAGAAGGGCTTCAAAATCGTAACCCTAGGGGAGAGAGGCTCACTCTAGTGTTGCTAAAGAAAGGCCTCGTGCTCTCTCCTCCTTCCTGACAGAAAACTAGCTCAAATGAAACACAAAGTCAAGACAAGAGCATTTAAAGAGGGAGAGTGTTGCTAAGGCAAGGCTCTTTCATCAAACCCCAAAAGAAAATGGCCCTAGGTGTAGATAACCTAGGTCTAGGACGTACTCCTCCTCTTGAAGTAAAAAAGTTACAGATAGCCAAAGGGAAGAAGAAAAAGGAGTGTAGCTATGGATAGGCTCTCTTCTTCTTCTTCAATGGCTAAATTTTTTTCTATCAGGGGACATGAGACAAGGACCTACTTGTGTGCTTGTCACCTAGGGTTTTTATTCATCAAATTATAAATACATGTAATAAATAATACTACAACCATTCAATCAAGAATTTTTGCAGAAAAATACTTACAATTCATCAATAAATAATCATGCAAACCTATTAAGAACCAAACATCAATATAGCATAGAAAAACCTCACGAAAAGTACTCAACGGCTTGAAAAAGAGATAATTTCAGATAATAAGCCTCTTTGAGGGGGAAACCTCCTTTTACCTCACTTAAATGTTCAAGTACAAGATGATTCAAAATGAAAATGTCTCCTTGGTATTTATAGGAGACTAGGAGGTATAATTACAACGAATGGCCTAAAGCCGACATAAATAAAACAACATTACTAATCTAATATGCCCCAATTAAGGGGTAATGAGCAAATATTAGGGCTTAACATGCCCCTCCCCTTGAGACAAGTGTTGTCCGCAATGCTTGAGTAACTCTGGATGATTCTGTATAAAAGATTCATCTTCCCAAGTGGAATCTTCAGCCAATAGTTTCCTCCATTTAATGAGATACTTTGAAATGGATCTATTCCTCAGTTGGTGAATTCTTGTGTCAGTGATGGCTTCAGGCTCCAATATGATTTTTCATTCCTCGTCAAGTTCT
>JZKD02S0421874.1:237945-271487 GCA_000966675.3 Picea glauca | reverse complement strand
TGACTCACTCATGCAATCCATGTGTTTTTTTGAAAGTAATATTCCAAATTATTCTTTGTGTATATTGTCATATTGGTATCCTTACTTCTAATACAACTTCATGATAACACATGCTCACAATATTTGGTTGATATGTGCCTTGATTATTTGTAGGGGATATATATATTACAATGTAATAGTAATGCCATATTACAATGTAATATGGCATTACCATATTACAATGTAATATGGTAATGCGATATTACATTGTAATATGGCATTACCATATTACATTGTAATATGGCATACAATATGGTATACCATATTACAATGTAATATGGTAATACCATATCTCATGTAATTTATTTATTTTAAACTTAAAGCCATCATCACAATATCGATGAAAGTTCAACGGAAACAAATATGATATTTTACCACAACCGTGACTATAGCAACAAAAGTTCGTCTCAATTTGCCACGAATTTTCGTCGCACATACAATATTTTCATTGTAAGTTTGGTTTTGAGGTATATTTTTGTCGATATTTCGATGTATTTTTGTCACACGTTGTGACAGTTTTTCATCGCACATTTAGCATCTACGTCATAAGTTATTGGCTTGGCATAAATTTTCATTGAAATTGCGACAAATGTTCATCCTAATTGCCACATGTCTTCGTTGTTATTGTGACGTAAATTCGTCGTAATTGCGATGATGTATAGGGTTAACCAATCTTGAAGGTGGTGGCATGTGGAGAAATTATTTCATCGATGTTTCCATGCAAACGTGGATCATGGATATAGTGATGAAATTATTTCAACGAAAACAAATCTCAGCTTTTGTGGAAATTGCGACGAATAAGTGTGGCAATATCAACAAAAAACCGTCGCAAATTTCATCATATTTACTAGTGATTGACTGTTGCAAGAGAAGAGGGGAAGTGTAGCTTCTTCTCTTTCTTGGATGTAGTTTTTGTAGAAGAAAGAAATTCTTCTAAACCTAGTGGAGGAGGTGGTGAAAAATCGCTTCGTGGGGAAGGACAAGCTTCCTCTTCAGCTCCTGTGATCTGCTTCCTTCCCTCTGAAACATGAACAGGGACTCTTCTCTTTCTCTTCCTACTAGTCCCTTCTTTAACAACACTGGTGGGTGATAAAGGACTTGCATTATGTGATTGAGTAGATGCTAGATCCAACTTGAAGTGAGAAGCAACAACAAAATGTTCCCATGATATCTCTTTCTTACCCAATTCGTCAAAGACTAGCATTTTGATCAATCCCAAGTGGAAAAGGCTAGTATCCACATCCTTAGATTTGGATTGAATCCGATATGACATATTACCTATTCTCCTTAACAAGTAATAGGAAATATTCATTTCAACTTTACTAGTAAAATGCAACAAAAGCCTTATATGGCACTGGTACAATGTGTTAAATCTCCCTTCACATGTAAAATATCTCTCGATGATCTTCAATATCTTGTCAAAATGTTCAATCAATTGATTCCTTGGCACACCTTTAGAAAACTCATTGCCTTGAAATTCAGGTTTAAAGAGATATTTGGTATAGGCTGAACTCAAATCCATGGCTTTGAGCCACTTTTCACCTATAATAGGGATTCCTGTTGCAGTTGAGATAGAGGCTTCAGTCACCTCAAATTCCAAATCCCCAACCTTGGTTCTCTTGCCCTCAAAATGTAATGCAAATTGTATTGTCACATTTGGATGGCCTCTTTGCATATTATTGCAGAAATAGAGGCATCCCACTCTTTGAAAAACCTCTCTTTCCATGGGCTCTGTATCAAAAAGATGCATATCCAAAGGTTCTGTCCTAACCACCTTTCCCCCTTTGTGTGTCTTATTTATTTGAGGAGTGCCCATGGTTTATAATGAGAGCTTATTAAGGATTATGGGGTAGTAATAACCAGGAAGACTTATAATCAGGCTTCAAATGTACAAGGATGATCTTTTTAAACAGACTGGTGCTAGTAAGCCAAGTTTCGACTATGGGAATCTCACCCTTAGATTTGTACAGGTATTGAGAGTTTGGACAATGAGGGGCTAATCTGCAATTGTCCCTTTGTATCTGGGTAAAAATGCTTAACACAAAAATGAAAGGAAGAAAGGGAGACACATAGGGATAAGCAACACCTCCGGGTAGCGTGACGCATATGCAGAGGATAAATTGTTTGTATGCTTGCAACCTCAATAGTTATGGAGATAAAATGTAGTCAAACTTTGATACAATCAAATGAAGTTCGTAGGTTTGAAAAGGGAGGAGACAAGAATATGATGCAATGATGATTCGCTTACAACTGTGCAAGCCCGATAAACTAAACTTTGAGTGATAATTCTTTGTGAAAACTAATGTATAGAGGAGGCAACATAGGATACCTATGGAGTAGATACTTTTTTGAATCTTCAGCGAAATATCATGCTAGACTCACGAATGTTTTGGCCCTCAAATCTACCTCAGCATCGGATTTGGTCGCACCATTGTCACCTGGTCAGAACTATGAATTTGAGTAGCGCAACATTCTTAAATTTTCAAATCATAAACTGTTATCAGGGTTGGTAAATGTGAGATCTTGGAGGTATCTTTAACCAACTCTTGGCATTCAAAATAAGGAACATGACATCAGTCGTGGTAATCATAACTCGTGGTGGAAATCATCATGAACGGGAAAGGCGCTATGGAACCGCCTTATGAGTGGCCATCGCTCCAATTGAAAAAATGAATGGACATGTAAGAAAGGATAGCAAGTCATGCTCATAAGGTCATGAGTGAGGATAATGGTGTGTCACATCAGTCTAGTCATGGGAGGGGAGGGATCGATCCTAGTGACAAATAATGAAGGGGTCCAAGATTTAAGTCATAAACTAAAAAGGTTCTAAGCCCAAAAATCAATTTGAGGATCAAACTAGAGCTATGAATTAAAACTTTATTTATCTAAGGGGACCTAAAAAACATAAAATTTAGAAGGAAGAAACTTTAAAAATTAAAATCTAAGGCTTAAAAAGGATCAAAACAAACTAAAAACCCAAGGCAATTTAGTGTGATAACACCTGGTTCATATTTTTTGTCTTCTTCATCTATCGACCCATATTCTTCTTGCTCTAGCTCAACATAATCTTCTTCTTCAATATCATCTTCCTCATATACAATATAATTTACTAGCCTTCATCTTGGATCATATCTAAGAAGAAATGACCAATCCCTCTTACCTGGAACCTTTGAGTAAAAGACTTGTTCACATTGACTTAGAAAAACATATCAGTCATTTTGTTTTTCAAAAATTGTTGTTTTAATCATCGAAAATTTGTTGGCATGTTGAATAATGTTTCTTTCCTCATCATGTTCATGCATTCGTAAACTATACCATTTGATATTGAACAAAAATAATTTGAAGGAATTAAAGTTAGACTCAATTATATCATTCAAAAACCCATAGTATCTATTTTCAGATTATCCAGGGCGTCTGCCACTTCTAGAGGAAACATTAGCGACCTGGAATACTCTATTTATCACACCATCAGATTTTTTGTGGTTTCATCCAACTATTTGATGCGAAATTTACAACCATTGCACCGCATAACCTCATTGTGTTTCAACTGTAATATGCCAGACATGTAAAACAAGCATTGTCAATTAATAATAAAAAAAATTATATAACTTGGAAAGTATAATATAAAAAAAAAACCCTACAGTCACATTAATATAATATAAAATAACTGAATAAAATGGGTGAATTTGATTTCCTTTCCATCTTTCAAACAATATGCTAAATCTATTTTCCTTTGTGTAACATCAGAATATCCATTACAACAAGCTTCTCTAACCAATTCATGTAGTTCTTTCCATGATAACCTACTGCCATGGCGTTCTTTACATCTATAAATCCATACCTTCATCCAATCAAGATTCGTTGCAATGTATAAATGTAGTGCATCGAAATATTGAGCAACTGACCGATCAAAAAATCACAATTCACCAATATTAAATATCAATTATAACCATAGTAAATATTAATAAATGATGAAAGAATAAATATTAAATGAGTATGATCATATACACACAAAAAAAAACATTTATATTTATTAAAAATATCCACAATTTAATTACCTCTCACTTTCTTAATTGTACCTATCCCCAACAGTTGCTCCCTTTCAATGTTTTTGATGGAGTTCACAACCCAAATGAAATCCATTGCATGCATAGTTTGCGTTGCTAATTTAGGAATATACTAACTAATATACACCATTGATCAATATACCATATATCCCTCAACCATAGAACCCTTAGGACATGCTCTTTGTCTAACCAAAGGCTTCAATGATTTCAAGTGCCTCTCCACCATCCACATTGACCTTGTGTGTACAGATCCACACATTTCAATCTCCTCAACTTGGTGTATGAGGTAGGGTTCTTGTTCATTGAAAAATGTTGTAGGTAGATACTTCTGCATTTCACACATTAGCCAAGGAATTTCTCTCTTCCAATACTTTATATCATCTTCATGGATTTATTTAAATGAAAACAAACTACAAATCATGATGCAAGAAAATAACATGTTTCAACAAAACATAATACATATTACATTATAAGTAAAACACATGTCATTAAGTACAACAAGAAATTGAATTTTGTTTTTGAATATATATTGCAGCTACTTACCTCAGGTATTTTCCAAGATCGTATATAAATTGTTTGATGTTATTGTCAAAGTCGTCTGGGAGAGATAGAGGTAGAACCTACTGTAACAATAAAAATGAAGCGTTACTTGTTGAAAACTAGAATATATATATATATATATATATATATATATATATATATATATATATATATATATCAAAAAATGGATACAACCAATATATAAATATGAACACTAAAATTATTAATTACCTTAATGAATGTATGCCAATCATGTGTTTTTACCCCACCAAATTCACCTTTCTTTGTTAAGATATTCTTTATGTTTGAATAAAAACCTATGGGAAATTTAATTCTTTGAATGACCTCTTTTACACCATTGCTTTGTTTCTCTGTTAATAACCATGGAAGTTTATTTGTGTATCCATTGTTATTTGATCGGATCACACTTTTCATTGCATGATTGGCTTCCCGAATGTCATTACAAATTTTGACAAGTTTTTCTTTATCCCTCTTGCCATCTATGATTCACCGTAGTGTTTCTGTCACATTCTTCCCGATATGCATTGTATCAAATAAATGAATTATTTTTAGGTCCTCATAGTAAGGCAACCTCATGAATTTAGTGGGATAACATTTCATTCTTGGTGGAATCCCATTACTACTACCTTCACGATGATGACATTGATGAAGCATAAACAAAATCATAAAACTATTTATCAAATGCGGTAAAATAAAATGAATAATTAAAATAAAATTTCAAAACATGATTCCATTTATTATACATAAACAAAATGCATACCTAGAGGTATAATTATGTCATATGCCAAATTCCATAGGTGAGGTGTCATTCTTTGTGGTTTTAGTCAAGTCTCTTGTTTCCCATTGAAAATATCTTTTCAGTAGTACGATACTTATGGTTCTTAGAGAGGAATTGTCTATACTCATCAGATACCTCCTTTCCTAGACTTTTTGACTGACGAGATTTCATCTTAGGACCACAAACTGGACATGAAAATTTACCCTTTGTTTGAAGGCCCGCAACATATGGATTAATGTGAATTATTAATATACGAAATGATTATTTAAACAACATGCATGATATATTCAATAAATTATATATTATTCAAGCGTGAAATATGGAACATTACATACCAAAAAACTGTGTTAGTCTTAGGGCATCATGAATTTTCCATAAAAGTATTCCACGACATTGAAATCTCTTCTGCCCAATTGGCTTACATATGTCACACATAATGATGCCCTCCCATAACTTTAGTACCTCGTCGATAAGAGGATCGATATACAAATTCATATATTTAACTTGGTACTTACCTAATTGTTTGAAATTAGACAAAATTAGTACCATGGTATGTATATATACGTAAATAAATAAATAAAAGATATTATGCAAAAAAAGAGAAAAATGAAAAAGTTAAATTCAAAAAATTAATGTAAACAAATACCTAGAATAATCATTGTCAACATTATGTGCTCCCTCTTTATTGACATCCAAGGAGGAATATTATTGTCGATAAAAAAAATAGGTCACACTGAGTAAATAGACTGAAGCTATCCAAATGGATTAACACCATCAATTGGCAATGAAATCCTAATGTTACGAGGTTCATCTGTAAATTCTGGCCATTTTGCAGCATTTTCCTTAAATGCAAAACCATCTGCAGGAATTCGAAGAACGCCATATTCAATTTCTTTTTTTCATGGTAATCCATAAACTTTGTTATGATTTGGCACCTGAATAGTCGTTGCAAATGTGAAATTATGGGAATATGACAGAGAACCTTTCGAGCGACCATTTTTGTTACTTGATCAATTCAATATCTATTGATACCACACATCGAACATTTTTTTTTCGACGCATGTTGTCCATAATGTATAATATGATCATTAGGACATGCATCTATACTTTGATACTACATTCCAATGTCTTTCAAATGGCATGTAAATATTGATATTTGCAAGGTAAAATATTTGATGAGGGTAACATAAATTCACCTAACAATAGAAAACATGAAAAATAAATAGTTAATTTAAAGAATAGTAATTGTAAATATTGCATTTTTATTTTACACATTAATTAACATGAAAAAAATGGAGAAAAGTCAACCTTTATGTAGATGTGATGAAACATATTACATACCTTATGATATGTGTCATACAAGTGTTCAAGAAATGATTCGTAACCTTTAAGGTCACCAACACCAATGTAGTGGAGAGAATATTTGTTGTTGACCCTTTATAAAGTCATTAGTTTTCCTTTTCAACTAGAGATTCATCATAAATACCATCACTATTGTCCCCGTTATCCTCATTTGGATGACCGAATAAGTCTTGGATCATTTGAGTTGTCCCATCACCTTGAACTATGTTATTATTGTCATCTACTTCCATGGGATCATTAACATGATCTTCATTATCTTCTTCAAGTTGTTCATGCTATACAACATCATTTTTTCTACTTCTTGGTGCTTTGTGCATAAAATTAGGGGGAAAATCTAACTTTATAATTACAAACAATCATGAAAATATAGTGCATGTACAAACAATATAAAAGTTTGAGAATACAATAAATATTAAAAGATAATGAATATATATATAGCTAATTACAATGAGACGATATTCATTTGATCCCCTATCCATGTGTCCATATTTTATACAATGTTTTTTAGATCTTGCTATTAAAAATCTTCGTGGACGTCTAATACAACAATTTTTGCAGGGGAAATAACATTTATTGTCACCCTTTTCACCCTCTTTAATTGTTTTCCCACCTCTAATTTTTTCTGACATTCTTCCCCACAGAGATATACTAAAACAAATACTTGTTTTTTGTTTGCCAAGAAGACTGGCTATACCCTTTTTGAACTTTCATTATTATACCAAACTTGCCGCAACATCCATAAAATGAAACATATTTATATATTTTATAATGTCACAATTCCGACGATAGTTGAACAAGTCAAATTTGACTTGGTCAAAGACTAGGTGACCGTTGGGGTGGGGAAAACCTAGTGTCCATAACGTCACAAGTGTGATGGATATTTCACCAATGTCGCAAGAGAGACGAAAATGCAATGTCATTGCAATAACAACATGTTTTTGTAGTATGTCGCAAGAGCGATGTTATCGGGTAATATGGAGAAAACAATTTAAAAATTCCTCTATTTTTCGAGGGTATGGCAATTTTTTTCCATAACATCACAAAGGGAACGTCAAAATTTTTCCAATATGTACTAGTGGATCATTAGAAATAATATCCTTAAATTCATCCAACCTTTATTTATGTAGGTACAACATTTGGCTCCTCTACACTTTTCACTTCTTTGAGATTCACTGCTAAACATAATATTGATTTTCTTTCTTCCTGTAAGGTTTCCTTAGTTGAACATAGCATTATCCTACTTCTACTCTCATTTATATAGATACAATTTCTTGTTGTTTCTATAGTATCCTGTAACATTGTTGCCAGTTTATATCATTGTCCATCTTTCTTAAATTCATATGTTTTTTCCTTACAATCATGGTGAACTTGTCGATCAAACAACCATAGTATTATTAACAGTATGTGACATGCATCCATATCAATCACATCACATAACACCTTCTCCTGAAAACTCCCTATTTGAAAATTCAGTAAAAATTGTTCAGTCATAGTCACTTGTTGTGCCTTATTCAAACAAGAAACACGCTAAAGGTTTGGATGGTTCAAGCTTGTCAGGTTTAGTTTATTCATGACTTGAGTGGATACCAAATTTTCTATACCTCCTCCATATATAATTATGTTACAACATTTCCCTTGAACCTTACATTTTGTTTTAAAAACATTATTTCGTTATTATGGTTCCTTTGCCTCTTTTGTTTATATTTAAGAAACACTCTTCAAAACAAAAAATTCTCACCTTTTTCTTACTAAAGAACAATCATATTTTCTCCAACTAATGAAGCTTCGAGAATGTATGTGAATTTTTCTCGTGCTTCACCTCTTCTCCCTAAAGTTTTCCTTTCTAGACATTCAGTCTTATTGTGTCCGTCTACACCCCAGTCATAATAAGAGATTACATATTTTTCCTTTCCTCTTCTGAATCCTCTACCTCTACCATCTGTATTTCCTCCTCTGCAACCTTCACCACTAACATATTCTTCTTCCTTTTCACTTCCTTTAGTAGTCCCTTCTTTACCTTGTCCTTTAAAACCTCTTCCTCTACCTCTAGGTTGTGTTTTCCTCTCAATCGTTTCTTCAACCTTCGGGGAAAATTGATAAGATTCATCAATAGTGCAGAAATAGTGTGTGCTCATATCATCCTAAATTATATAATTTATCCCATTTACATACCTTTCAAATCATTGGAATTTGGATTCCTTCAGTTCTTTCCTTAGTGATAGCCTAAAAAACGCTTGAGCGTATTCGTGAAAATATCTCTATGTTTGTCTAAGGTTCTACACTTGTGAGAACAAATTCTGCTGGTAATTGACACGAAGAAATTTCACTTTAACCTTGGTAACCATATTCTTCCATTTTTTTGTTTTCTCTAGCTGATTATTCACTCTATCCTTCTACAACATATCCCACGATAGTGATGCATGGCCTTTCAGTTTTGTAAAAACAAATATTACTCGATTTGGATCATGAACATTTTCATTTTTGAATGATATTTCAAGTTCTCCAATCTAGTCAATGAGAACATAATCTCTCACAATACCATCATAACAAGAAACCTCAAACTTTTTACTACCCCTATTACTCAAAAAAAAATTATTCTAGTTGTTGGGTCTCTTTCATCACCGTCTCGTTCATCTTCGATTTATTCTTCTGGCTATGAGTATACTTCCTCATCTCCATTCCTATGATTTTCCAATTCCTCTATTCTTCTTGTCAAATTTTCCATTTCTTGATTTCCTACACATCCCCTTCCTTATCCTCTCCTTCATGGTGAAATTCCTTGAAGTTTTAGGTGTCTCACCAACATCCACAAACGTCACACAATTTTGTAACCCAACTTGAATTCCAACACTCTTGCTGAGAAACCACCATGAACAAGTATTATGTACCCTATCTCACATAATCATATTACATGTTAATCCCAGAAAATAATCGAGCTTTGATAGAACATAATGCAGAGGTAACTAGGTTGCAACACACACACAATTACAACACACACCCTGCTACATAATGTACAGTGGAAAAAGAAAACATAAACAGTTTTTCCAAATAATGAGGATTCCACTTGAAACTAAAACACTCGAAAACATATTAATTTCAATACCATTCATATATTAATTCAATGTAGAGAACATATTTCTAGATTATTGTAATATAACAGATATTAAAAGTATGCAGAACAAAATTAAAATGCTCGAAATGGCAGAATAACAACAATATAACCAGAACAATCACCGTAATAGCACTAAAATGATATAAGAATAACAACAGAAATAACACTTTGATTATGAAAGAAATGTTCATGAGCCTCTTCGAGGGGGAAACCTATAGTTGAGAATAGCTCTATTACAATAATATCCAACCTAGGGTTTGCATACCCTCGAATCCTATTTATACTAAATATGTCTATCAAAAGAAGCATCTAGAGGAAGATCCTTCTAGAAACGAAAGCTTCTATTAGGTCTTCTTACATTCGAATTATTATATTTTATTGAAAGGAATTATTAATATTGACCTTTATTACATATACATATATTGTTCTACCTATGTGTGGCTTATGACCCTAACATTTCCTCCCCCTTAAAAACAACTTTGTCCTCAAGGCTTGAGATGTGGAAATTGCTGCAGAATGGTAGTTGGTTCCCAAGTGGCATTTGTTGGAGTTGTATCTTTCCACTAGACTAACACTTCCTTGATGGTTCTATGATACATATGACACTCACAGTGGTCCAAAATTGCTTGTGGTTGTAGCCAAATGGATCCTTCTTCGGTTAACTCAGGAAGGTTTGTTTGGATTTGGAACTTAGTTCCAATCACCTTATTTAAGAATGAAACATGAAAAGCAGGATGTAGCTTCGAATGAATGGGAAAAGATAATCGATAGGATACTTGTCCCACATGATTGAGAACAATATAAGGACCATAAAATTTGGGTGCTATATTTTGATAATGCTTGACCTTTAGGGAACTTTTCTTGTAAGGTTGTAGTCTAAGAAACCCCTGATCCCCTTCTGCAAATTGACATTCAGAGAGACCTTGATATTATTGTTTCTTCATGCGATTATGTTCCATGACCAAATTATCTTTGAGGGTACAGAGAATAGCCTCTTGAACTGTAAGTTTTTGGTCAACCACTTGGACCTTCGAGACACCAGGTAATTACAAGAGAACTGAAGGTGGCTTCTATCCATATACTGCTTCAAAAGGATTCATGCATGTAGCTATATGGTATGAAGTGTCGTACCACCATTCAGCTAGTTGTAACTATTATCACACAGTTTGTAGCTAGGATAAAAGGCTATAAGGTAAAGGGCCAAACTAGCGTAACAAGAACCTATCCCACCTAATGTCACCACTATGGGAAGACTCGTTCTCTTTAGGGAGGCTAGGCCTAGGGGAGACGTCCTTGGTGACCTGAGGTTTTGAAAGGGAAAAGGATAAAAGGACAAGGACGAATTCCCCCTTCATAGATCACCGCCAATCAGATAGTCCCATATAAAAAACCAACAATAAGGTATAAACAAAGAAAAGAAAATCACCTTCTTGAGAAAATACAAGAAGGAAACTAATACATGCAATATTCATTAGTACTTCATATAAATGAGTGCTATATGATATTCAATATAAGTAATTCAAAAGTAAATGTTGATGAAGTCAAAGTTTACAAAATAGAAACTATAAATGTATCACTTGTCAATAAATACAAGAATGATATCGAATCCAATATAATCAATCAATACTTAGTCTAATAAATGCCCTCAACTACCATTCAATTTTCTCATAGACAAAACGTTGTTGCATCACTGATATAATAGCAAGGAGTGACGTCAACATTTAGGGTTAGTAGGTTATGGTTTTGAGATTCAAAATTTTTAAGAGTTTTTTTGATCATCTTCACTTCAACACTTGAGGAATCTCAGATTAGTACCTTAGGGTTTAATGGAGTCATAGGTGAAGCATGCAAAGGTTGAAGGAGATGAGATTTCAAAGGAGTAGAGGTAAAGGTTTCAAGGTGCTGCTAAAGCAGGGCCTCAAAAAATAGAACCCTAGGGGAGAGAGGCTCACTCTGGTGTTGCAAAAGCAAGGCCTCATGCTATCTCCTCCTTCCCGGCAAATGGATAGCTCAGATGAAGCACAAAATCAAGACAACAAGGCTTAATGAGGGAGAGTGTTGCTACAACAAGGCTCTTTCATCAAAACCTAAAGGAAAAATGACCCTAACTGTAGATAGCCTAGGCCTGGGATGTCTTCCTCCTCTTGGATTATAAAAGGTATGGCTAACATAACGTAAAGATAAACAAGGAGTGTAGCTACGGCTAGGCTCTCTTTCTCTCTTTCAATGGCTGAAAGTTTCTCTATGAGGTGACATGAGACAAGGACCTTATTGTGTGCTTGTCACCTATGGTTTTATTCAACAAATCATAAATACATGTAAGAAAATAATACTACAACCATTTAGTCAAGAAGTTTGTAGAAAAACACCTACAATTCATCAAAAATAATCATGCAAACCCTAGTTGTAACACCTTCCTTCAAGAAAAACACCATAGAATGCCAAAACTATCTTCCTTCAAGAAGAGCGCTATCCTTAAATCAGCCAATAACCGAAATAGGGCACTAAAACTCAGACCTCACTATGAGTGAGTAAGTTATGATGTTAAAATGAGAGTGAAAAGCCTCAATATATAGTGTATCACTAACCTAATTTACTTTTTAGGTCATTAAAAGGTTGACAAGGCCATAATACCAAAATAATATTGTTTTTACATCAAATTCTAAGTAAAAACCCTAATCAAGAAAAATGTGAGATGACAAGCCCATCTGAGAGAGATGTTAGCCCTTTCTAGGGACAGTGAAATACCCAGAAGAAAAACGTTATCCCTCTAGGGGCTTTCCAACATGCCACACGTGCCACTGCTACCCAGCATGCATCCAAAAAGCATCCATGAAGTTGGATGACATCATTGTGAATATGGGGACATCCTGAGCCTTCCAAGGGTAGTGTTCCACTGAAAAGGGGTCATTCCCCCTAGGTCTAGTCCTGCCACAGTGTCTCTGGTGGAACTTCCTCTTCCTCTCAGGTGAAAAACCCCTTATCAAATATGTCTTGTCTCCACTCCTTTATGGGGTCTCATCATCCATCTGGTGGGATCTTCATCCCCATGGGGGTCCAAACTGATCATCTCCCCATGTGTACCAGTCGAAACGGTACCTATCCATTGGGCATGGTCCTGCACATCAAAAGATGCGCCCTCCATGGGCTCATCAGTCACAAGGATCATAGCAATGTCAATCACATCTCATCATTAATATTATTAAACATATACATAAAATCTCTAATACATCTGTCAATAGCTCGAAGACATTACACAAGCTTGCTATTCAAATATGGAGGAAAAGACAAAATGTTGCATTGGGCTAGTGTCCATCGGAAAAGGTGAGTTCCTATAATAAAAGTTCATCAAAACCATGTGATTGGGTGACGTTGTTAAGGGAACCCCAAGCATGTGGGTGCAGTGAGGGACAAGGATGCAATGTGTTATCTATGGGTGCCTTTGTAGAAGGTGAGTTGTACTTATCAAGATGCACTCTTTCCAATCCCATTCTTTCCTTTATTCATTTATTATTTTATTGCTTTTCTTTTTCTTTTTGTTCAAGAGATAATCAGGGGACACTACCCTGGTGTGGTGACCAATGGTGGCAACGTTACCCACAAGTATTTTCACAGAAATGAAAGGTTGGCTCATGATTAGACCCCCTTTCCCTTGGCCACACAACCAAGGGTCACTTCCCTGACATGGTAACCAACTAGCGGAAATGTCATACTACCAGGTACCCATGGACCTAATAGGCTAGCTCGTGATGAGACCCCCTATCCTCTAACTAGGTCTTGTTTTTGGTTTTTTTTGGGTCCCTCTTGTTTCTTCTTGAGAAGCCTTTTATTTTTTTCTTGGGGATCCATTGGCGAAGTATCTCGAGGTTTTATTCTTAGGATTTTATCTTTTACTAGCTTACTTTTACCTTATGGGCCTTTATCCCCTTCCTCCCATGAGATAAGGTTCAATCCTAAAAACATGTCAACCCAATGCTCGGACAAGGGGAGTGGGACAAATGAGCCGAAAATAAGGTAAAATAGTGGTGCTATGATGGGAGCGGACGATGGATTTTCATAAGTCCCCCTAGTGGAAAACCAAAACCTATGGACAAAGGCTTGCTAGGACACCCTGTCAATCCCCCTAAAGATGGTCAAGTGGGAAAATGTAAGATCCAAGAAGTTGTTATAAATTAAAGGAATCAGATGAATATATTTAAAGGTTTTAATGATCAAAAGTGACACATACCATGATACCTAGACCAATTACCTCATGAAGAAATAACTCTTTTTGATATAGGACCAAGACAATGGTGATGGATTCTACTGTTGATGACAAGACAATGATGATGGAAGAAGAAAACGGTGGGCCCTCCAGGGCTATTCTCAGGTCAATCCTTCTCTTGATACTACATGTCTAGGACCTGTGGGCCTCGAGACATGATCTCCTAGTTATCCCTGAAAAGTGGGGATAACAACTGGCTCCAACTCGGGGACATGTTCTCACCGTAGAGAGCATGAGAACCTTGTCATCTCTGGCATAACCTGCAGACTTGCTCAATATCAATAGAAGTATCAATAACAAAAATGGGGTGGTAATGCCACACCAACATACATATAGATATATATACTAAAATAAAACAATCAACATGTGAATGTAAACTAAAGTACCTATATTTACTTACCTATTGGATGGATGTTCAATGTAGTCAAACGACTAGTGTGGCCAATCCAAAAATTTCCCATGATTACTGCCTTTGTGCTTCATCATAAACCAAAATAGTGATAAATCAAGCACAAAAATGTCATGAGTTAGAGTATATATCACATCATCGTAAATCTCAAAGTCTAACTCATGGAGGCGGATGGGAGGGCTAAAATCTTGCCAAGTCCATATCTGAGGAAAGAAATCAATCCATCTTTGGAAAGGGTCATGAAAATTCCAAGGTTCATAACAATGACTCTCAGGGTTGGTAAACTATCTACCTGGGACGTCTTTGCACTCTGGAGCTCCGGAAGGAATTGACAAATATTTATCAAAGGATTGGGAAGCTTTCAAGGGAAGGTTGAAACACTAAGAAAACAGTCTTGAACTCATAGTTTTGAACCAACCCTTGCATTATAGGGTTTTCCTCAGAGGAAACTCAATTTAAAATATGTTCTTCCTAACTATACCTTCAATGAAATAACGAGGGAACGTAATAATAGGTAGCTAGAGAAAAACGTCATGAGAATCCTTCTTTAAGCAAACAATGTTTTTACTGCTATCAAAATATGAGCATAATGGTGGTTTATAGTCATCTTCATAAGGTAAATCTAAGTGCTCAGAGGAGTACTCATAAAAGGCCTCAAGTTAACAACTAAAATCATTAGGCAAATACTGTAGTTGTTCAACCTCGGGTGTTTGTAGAGCGTCAGTAAAAATGCCATCTCCCCGTTGCCATTGGTCAAGAGATTGTTGTGATAATTGCAAAGGAAACACTAAGAGATGACTCTTTATGTCATATATTGGATCCATATCATAACTAACTACATCCCACCTATGTCTCTCAACATGTCTGAACTCGTCAAAATCAGCTATGTTAGTATCAGTATCATTACATGGAGGAGTCAAAACATCCAATACTTCTCTACTCTTTGTATCATAAGGTAAATAATCATTGAAAAATTGGAAGGGGGAATAATTTACCTTGCTTAGTCCTTCATTTGCAAGAGATTCAAGTATTTGTATAGCTTCATCAAGTGGAAGATCTGCCTCTACATCTTTAGTCTTGAGATTTAGGGGATCTAACTTGTCCAAGGGTTCCATTCCTTCTTCACTTTCTGAATCATAGAACAAGGTATCATCAAAAACCTGGGAAGGAAAATGACTTAACTCATTCTCTTCATCTCATACAGGAGGGACAAGATCTTGGAGAGCTTCATCAGACCGAGGAGTGGTTACTGGTGCTTCATCCTCATAATTCATGTCTCTAGTTATATCTTTGATGTACTCTATTGAATCATGGGAGAAATATTGCTCCTCTTCAAGGGGCTGGTAAGGTTCTTCATAAATATCTTATTTCACATCATAGGGTTCTTGATTTTCAATGTGATATGCATTTCTAAGATATGCTACGATCTCAATAGTGAATCCCCCGTTGTCCAAAGCTATTGTGAGATTTTGAAGGGCATCTTCATACGTTTGAAAACATGGCTTGGTAAAGTCATTAAACTTGTTGATGAGGTGTATGAAAGATGATATACCCCTATCTTTGAAAAAACCCTTAAACTAATCTTGCAAGTAGGATGGAAGAGTGAATATGAACAATTTTATAAGAGAATCCTCTCCTCCCAAATTTTTCTTGCTTATATAGTCCAAAAGATTTATGATGTGAGGAGTTCGGAGAGCACAAAATATTGGAGAGTTGTTTAGCAATTTTGTACCAAAGTAATTTGGGTATCCTTGAAATTTTCTGAAATCAATACTGAGATACATTCTTTCTCAGTGTGCCATGATCCCATAACTTGTAAATATCACAAAAATTAAGGTGGTACCCTGATAAATATTAGTGGAGTCACCATATAATTTTCCTGAAACTATCAAAGGATAAGGGAAAACACCCTAGTGGAGTCACTAGGTAATCTTGTAAGAAAAGATTCTCTGAGGCAAGGCTTACAGAAAAGTTGTGTTTTGAGGAAGGTTTGACTCAGTGTTCCCTGGAAACAACACCAAAATGTTATCGCACAGTTTGTATCTAGGATAAAATTCTATAAGGTAGAGGGCCAAACTGGCGTAACAGGAACCTATCCCACCCAATGTCACCACGATGGGAAGGCTCTTTCTCTTTAGGGAGGCTAGGCCAAGGGGAAATGTCCCCGATGACCTTGGGTTTTGAAAGGGAAAAGGATAAAAGGACAAGGACAAATTCCCCATTCACAGATCACTGTCAATCAGATAGTTCTGTCTAAACAACCAATAATATGGTATAACCAAAGAAAATAAAATCACCTGCTTGAGACAATACAATAAGGAAACTGATACGTGCAATCTTGGTTAGTACTTCATATAAATCAGTGACTATCTAATATTGAATATAAGAAATTCAAAATTAAATGTTGATGAAGTCAATGTTTACAAAATAGAAATAATAAATGTATCACTTGTTAACAAACACAAGAATGATATGGAATCCAATATAATCGATCAATACTTAGTCTAATAAATTCCCTCAAATACCATTCAATTTTCTCATAGACAAAACGTTGTTGCATCAATGATATAATAGCAAGGAGTGATGTTAGGATTCAGGGTTAGTAGGTTAGGATTTTGAGATTCAAAATTTCTAAGAGTTTGTTTGATCATCTTCACTTGAACGCTTGAGGACTCTCAGATCAGTTCCTTAGGGTTTAATGGAGTCATAAGTGAAGGATGAAAAGGTTGAATAAAAGGAGATTTCAAAGGAGTAGAGGGAAAGGTTTCAAGGTGATGCTAAAGCAGGGCCTCAAAAAACAGAACCCTAGGGGAGAGAGGCTCACTCTGGTTTTTCAAAAGGAAGGCCTCATGCTCTCTCCTACTTCTCGGCAAACGACTAGCTCATATGAAGCACAAAATCAAGACAAGAAGGCTTAATGAGGGAGAGTGTTGCTACAAGAAGGCACTTTCATCAAATCCTAAAGGAAAAACAACCCTAAGTGTAGATAACCTAGGCCTGGGATGTCTTCCTCCTCTTGGATTCTAAAAGGTACGACTAGCAAAGGGGAAAGAGAAACAAGGAGTGTAGCTACGACTAGGCTCTCTTTCTCTCTTTCAATGGCTGAAAGTTTCTCTATCAGGGGACATGAGACAAGGACCTACTTGTGTGCTTTTCAACTAGGGTTTTATTCAACAAATCATAAATACATGTAAGAAAATAAGACTATAACCATTCAATCAAGAAGTTTTGTAGAAAAATACTTATAATTCGTCAAAAATAACCATGCAAACCCTAGTTGTAACGGATTCCTTCAAGAAAAACACAATAGAATGCCAAAAATATCTTCCTTCAAGAAGTGTGCTTTCCTTAAATCAACCAATAACCCCAATAGGGTGCTAAAAATCAGACTTCACTATGATTGAGTAAGTTATGATGATAAAATGAGAGTGAAAATTGTCAATATATAGTGTATAAATGACCTAATTTACTTTTTAGGTCATAAAAAGGCCGACAAGGCCATAATACAAAAATAATATTTTTTTTACATTAAATTCTTAGTAAAAAAACTAATCAAGTGAATGGTGAGATGTCAAGCCCATCTGAGGGAGACGTTAGCCCTTTCTAGGGCTAGTGCAACATCAAGAAGCAAAACGTTAGCCCCCCAGTGGCCTCTCCAACATGCCACACATGCCACTACTACCTAGCCTGCCTCCAAAACATGTCCATGAAGTTATATGACATCATGGTGAATATGGGGACATCCTGAACCTTCCAAGGCTAGCGTTCCACTGAAAACAGGTCATTCCCCCTAGGTCTAGTCCTGTCGAAGTGTCTCTGGTGGAACGTCCTCTTCCTCTCAGGTGAAAAAACCCTGATAAAAATGTGTCCTGCCTTTTCCCGCTGATGGGGTCTCAACATCCTTATGGTGGGCTCTTTAGCCGCATGGGGGTCCAAACTGATCATCTCCCCATGTGTACTAGTCCAATGGTACCTGTCCGTTAGGTATGGTCCTACAAATACACAGCTATGCCCTCCATGGGCTCATCAGTCATAGGGATCATAGAAATTTCAATCACATATAATCATTAATATTATTAAACATATGCATAAAATCCCTAATTCATCTATCAATAGCTCAATGAAATTACACAAGCCTGCTATACAAATATGGAGGAAAAGACAAAATGTTCCATTGGGCTAGTGTCCATCAGAAAAGGTGAGTTCCTAGAAGAAACGTTCATCAAAACCATGTGAGTGGGTGATGTGGTTAAGGGAAGTCCAAACATGTGGGTGCAATGAGGGCCAAGGATGCAATGTGTTATCTGTGGGTGCCTTTGTAGAAGGCGAGTTGTACCTATCATAGATGCACTCTTTCCAAGCCCATTATTACCTTTATTCTTTTATTCTTTTATTGTTTTTCTTTTTATTTTGTTCAAGAGATAATCAGGGGACACTGCCCTGGTGTGGTGACTAGTGGTGGGAGCATTACCCACAAGTATTTTTACATAAATGAATGGTTGGCTCATGATGAGACCCCCTTTCCCTTGGCCATGCAATGAAGGGTCACTTCCTGGCATGGTAACCAACTCGTGGCAATGTCATACTGCTAGGTACACATGGACCTAATAGGTTGGATCATGATGAGACCCCCTATCCTCTGAATAGGTCTTGTTTTATAATTTTTCCAGGTCCCTCTTGTTTCTAGCTGAGAAGACTTTTATTGTTTTCTCGAGGATCCCTGGGCGAAGCATATTGAGGTTTTATTCTTAGGATTTTATCTTTTACTAGCTTAGTTTTACCTTTTCGGCCTTTATTCCCTTCTTCCCATGAGATAAGGTGCAATCTTGAAAATAGGTCAAGCCAATGCCCAAACAAGGGGATTGGGACAAATGACCGAGAAATAAGATGAAATAATGGTGCTATGATGGGAGCAGATGATGGATTTTAAGAAGTCCCCATAGTGGAAAACAAAAACCTATGGACAAAGGATTTCTAGGATACCCTGTCAATCCCCCCAAACATGGTCAAGTGGACAAATGTAAGATCCAAGCATTTGTTAGAAATAAAAGGAATAAGATGCATATATTTAAAGGTTTTTTACGATCAAAAGTGACACATACCATGATACCTGGACCAATTACCTCATGAAGCATGAACTCTTTCTAATACAGGACCAAGCCAATGGTGATGGATGCTATTGCTGCTAACAAGACAAGGATGATGGAAGAAGAAAAGGGTGGGCCCTCCAGGGCTATGCTCAGGTCAATCTTGCTCTCGGTACTCCGTGGCTAGGACCTGTGGGCCTTGAGACATGATCTCTTAGTTATCCCTAAAAAGTGGGGTTAACATATGGCTCCAACTCGGAGACATGTAGTCATTGTAGAGCGCATGAGAACCTCAACATCTTTTGCATAACATGTAGGCCTTCTAAATCTTGATAGAAGTATCAGTAACAAAATTGTGGTGGTAATTCCACCCCAACATACATATAGATATATATACTAAAATAAAATAATCAACATGTGAATGTAAAGAAAATTACCTACCTTTACTTACCTGTTGGTTGGATGTTCGATGTAGTCAAACGACCAATGTAGCCAATCCAACAATGTCCCACAATACCTGCCTTTGTGCTTCATTATAAACCAAAATAGTGATAAATCAAGCACAAAAATGTCATGAGTTAGAGTATATATCATATCATCGGAAATATCAAAGTCTAACTCAAGGAGGCGGGTGGGAGGGATAAAATCCTGCCAAGTCCATATCTGAGGAAACCACTCAATCCACCTCCAGAAAGGGTCATGAAAAGTACAAGGTTCAGAACACTGACTCTGAGGGTTGGTAAACTATCTACCCGGGATGTCTTCACACTCTGGAGCTCCAGAAGTAATTGACAAAGATTTCTCAGAGGATTGGCAAGCTCTCAAGGGAAGGTTGAAACACTGAGAGGAAAATAAATGTAAAAGACATACTTCCCAACAATACCTTCAATGAAACAATGAGGCAAAGTAATAACAGGTAGTTGGAGAAAAACGTCACGAGAATCCTTCTTTAGGCAAACAATGTTTTTACTCCTATCAAAATATGAGCATAGTGGCAGTTGATAGTCATCTTCATAGGGTAAATATAAGTTCTTGGAGGATTACTCATCAAATGATTCAAGGTAATACCTAAAATCATCAGGCAAATACTACACTTGGTCAACCTTGAGTGTTTGTCGATTTTCAGTAAAAATCTCATCTCCCTATTGCCATTTGTCAAGAACTTGTTGTGATAATTGCAAAGGAAACACTCGGAGATGACTCTTTATGTCATATATGGGATCCATATCATAACTAAATGCATCCCACCTACGTCTCCCAACATGTATGAACTCATCAAAATCAATTGTGTCACTATCAATATCATAAGATGGAGGAGTCAAAACATCCAATACTTCTCTACTCTATGTAAGGAATCATTGAAAACTTGGAAGGGGGAATAATTTACCTTGCTTAATCCTTCCTATGCAATAGCTTCAAGTATTTTCATAGCTTCATCAAGTGGAAGATCTGCTTCTACATCTTCTGTCTTGAGATATAGGGGATATAGGTTGTCCAAGGGTTCCATTTCTTCTTCACTTTCTGATAGAACAAGGTATCATCAAAAAACCAGAAAGGAAAATGAATTACCTCATTCTGTTCATCTCATATAGGAGGGACATCATCTTCTAGAGTTTCATCAGACTGAGGAGTGGTTACTGGTGCTTCATCCTCATAATTCATGTCTCTAGTTATATCTTTGTTGTACTCTGTTGAATCATGGGCGAAATCTTGCTCCTCTTCAAGGGGCTGGTAAGGTTCTTCATAAATATATTATTTCAAATTAGAGGGTTCATGATGTTGAATATGATATGAATTTATAATATCTTCTATGATCTCATTAGTGAATCCCCCATCGTCCAAAGATATTGTGAGATTTTGAAGAGAATATTCATACATTTGGCAACATGGATTGGTAAAGTCAATAAACCTACTGATGAGGTGTATGAAAGATGATATACCCTTAAAACATTAAAAAGATCTTGCAAGTAGGATGGCAGAGTGAATATGAACAATTTTATAAGAGCATCCTCTCCTCCCAACTTCATCTTGCTTATATAGTCCAAAACATTTATTATGTGAGGAGTTGGGAGACCAAAAAATCTTGGAGAGATGTTTAGCCATTTTGTATCAAAGTAGTTTGGGTATCCTTGAAATTTTATAAAATAAATAGTTGGATACATTCATTCTCAATGTTCCATGATCCCATAACTTGAAAATATCACAAAACGAAAGGTGGCACCTTGAGAAATATTAGTGGAGTCACTAGATAATTTTCCTGAAACAATCAAAGAATAAGGGAAAACACCCTAGTGGAGTCGCTAGGTAATCTTGTAAGAAAAGAGTCTCTGAGGCAAGGCTTACCAAAATGTTGTCATCTGAGGAAGGTTTGACTCAGTGTTCCCCGACAACGACACCAAAATGTTATCACACAGTTTGTAGCTAGGATAAAACACTATAAGGTAGAGGGCCAAACTGGCGTAACATGAACCTATCCCACCCAATGTCACCATGATGGGAAGGCTCTTTCTTTTTAGTGAGGGTAGGCTTAGGGGAGACATCCCCGGTGACCCGGGGTTTTGAAAGGGAAAAGGATAAAAGGAGAAGGACAAATTCCCCCTTCACAGATCACCACCAATCAGACATTTCCGTCTAAACAACCAATAATAAGGTATAACCAAAGAAAAGAAAAGCACTTGCTTGAGACAATACAACAAGGAAAATGATACGTGAAATCTTGGTTAGTACTTCATATAAATCAGTGACTATCTGATATTCAATATAAGAAATTAAAAAGTAAATGTTGAAGAAGTCAGTGTTTACAAAAGAGAAATGATAAATGTATCACTTGTCAATAAATACAAGAATGATATGGCATCCAATATAATTAGTCAATACTTAGTCTAATAAATGCCCTCAACTACCATTCAATTTTCTCATAGACAAAATATTGTTGCATCAATGATATAATAGCAAGGAGTGATGTCAGCATTTAGGGTTAGTAGGTTAGGGTTTTGAGATTCAAAAGTTTTTAGTGTTTGTTTGATCAGCTTCACTTCAACACTTGAGGACTCTTAGATCAGTGAGTTAGGGTTTAATGGAGTCATAAGTGAAGGATGTAAAGGTTCAAGGAGATGAGATTTCAAAGAACTAGAGGGAAAGGTTTCAATGTGTTGCTAAAGGAGGGCATAAAAAAACAGAACCCTAGGGGAGAGAGGCTCACTCTGGTGTTGCAAAAGAAAGGAATCATGCTCTCTCCTCCTTCCTGGAAAACAAGTAGCTCATATGAAGAAAAAAATCAAGATAAGAAGGCTTAATGAGGGAGAGTGTTTCTACAACAAGGCTCTTTCATCAAACCCTAAAGGAAAAATGACCCTAAGTGTAGATAACCTAGGCTTGGGATGTCTTCCTCCTCTTAGATTCTAAAATTTATGGCTAGCATAGGGGAAAGAGAAACAAGGAGTGTAGCTATGACTAGGCTCTATTTATCTCTTTCAATGGCTGAAAGTTTCTCTATCATTGGACATGAGACAAGGAGTGTATCTACGACTAGGCTCTCTTTCTCTCTTTCAATGGCTGAAAGTTTCTCTATCAGGGGACATGAGACAAGGACCTACTTGTGTGCTTCTCACCTAGGCTTTTATTCAGAAAATCATAAATACATGTAAGAAAATAATACTACAACCATTCAATCAAGAATTTTTGCACAAAAATACTTACAATTCATCAAAAATAACCATGCAAACCCTAGTTGTAACACCTTCCTTCAAGAAAAACACCATAGAATGCCAAAAATCTCTTCCTTCAACAAGTGCACCTTCCTTAAATCAGCCAATAACCCAAATAGGGAACTAAAAATCAGACCTCACTATGAGTGAGTAAGTTATGATGTTAAAATGACAGTGAAACCCCTCAATATAGTGTATCAAAAACCTAATTTACTTTTTAGGTCATAAAAAGGATGAGAAGGCCATAATACCAAAACAATATTGTTTTTACATTAAATTCTAAGTAAAACACATAATCAAGTAAAAGGTGAGATGCCAAGCCCCTCTGAGGGAGACGTTATCCCTTTCTAGGTCTAGTGCAGCATCCAAAAGCAAAATGTTATCCATCCATGGGACTTTCCAACATGCCACACGTGCCACTGCTACCTAGCCTTCCTCCAAAAAGCATCCATGAAGATGGATGACATCATGGTGAATATGGGAACGTCCTGAGACTTCCAAGACTAGTGTTCCACTGAAAAGAGGTCATTCCCCCTAAGTCTAGTCCTGCCAGAGTGTCTCTGGTGGAACGTCCTCTTCCTCTCAGGTGAAAAACCCCTGATCAAAATATGTCCTATCTCTTTCCCCTGATGGGGTCTCAACATCCATCTGGTGGGATGTTCGGCCCCATGGGGGTCCTAACTGATCGTCTCCCCATGTGTACCATTCCAAATGGTACCTATCCATCGGGCATGGTCCTGCACATCAAAAACTACACCCTCCATGGGCTCATCAGTCACAGGGATCATAACAATGTCAATCACATATCATCATTAATATTATTAAAGATATGCATAAAATCCCTAATACATCTGTCAATAGCACAAAGACATTACACAAGCCTGCTATACAAATTTGGAGGAAAAGAAAAAAAGTTCCATTGGGCTAGTGTCCATTGGAAAAGGTGAGTTCCTAGAAGAAAACTTCATCAAAACCATGTGAGTGGTTGATGTGGCTAAGGGAACTCCAAGAATGTGGGTGTAGTGAGGGCCAAGGATGCAATGTGTTATCTATGGGTGCCTTTGTAGAAAGCGAGTTGTACTTGTCATAGAAACACTCTTTCCAGGCCCATTCTTTCCTTTATTCTTTTATTCCTTTTCTTTCTCTTTTTGTTCAAGAGCTAATCAGGGAACACTGCCCTAGTGTGGTGACAAGTGGTGGCAGCGTTACCCAAAATTATTTTCACATAATTGAAAGGTTGGCTCATTATGAGACCCCCTTTCCCTTGGCCACGCAACCAAGGGTCACTTCCCTGGCGTGGTAACCAGCTAGTGGCAATGTCGTACTGCTAGGTACCCATGGACTTAATAGGCTAGCTTGTGATGACTCTCCCTATCCTCTCACTAGGTCTTGTTTTATTATTTTTCCATGTCCCTCTTGTTTCTTTTTGTGAATCCTTTTATTGCTTTCTTGGGGATCCCTGGGTGAAGCATATGAAAGTTTTATTCTTAGGATTTTATCTTTTACCAGCTTACTTTTACCTTATGGTCCTTTAGCCCCTTTTTCTCACAAGATAAGGTGCAATCCTAAAAATAGGTCAACCCAATGCCCCCGGACAAGGGGAGTGGGAGAAATGAGTGAGAAATAAGGAGAAATATTGGTTCTATTATGGGAGAGGATAATAAGTTTTGAGAAGTCCCCCCAGTGGCAAACCAAAACCTATGGACAAAGGATTTATAGGACACCCTATCAATCCCCCTAAACATGTTCAAGTGGGAAAATGTAAGATCCAAGCAGTTGTTAGAAATAAAAGGAATCATATGCATATATTTAAAGGTTTTAACGATCAAAAGCGACACATACCATGATACCTGGACCAATTACCTCATGAAGCAAGAACTCTTTCTGATATAGGACCAAGATGATGGTGATAGACGCTACTATTGTTGACAAGACAAGGATGATGGAAGAAGAAAAGGGTGGGCCCTCTAGGGCTATGCTTAGGTCAATCTTGCTCTTGGTACTCCATGTCTAGAACTCATGGCCCTCGAGACATGATCTCGTAGTTATCCCTAAATAGTGGAGATAAAAGTAACCATTAAGCCCACTGATTTTTCTTTTCTAATGTAAAACACCTCAAATATGTTTTTAAACACTTGTTGACAACTTCTGTTTGACCATCAGTCTAGGGATGATAAGTTGTGCTGAGATTCAATTGGGTGCCTTGTAGCTTGAATAGTTATTGCCAAATATTTCTTGTGAAAGTTGGATCGTGATCAGAAACAATAGAGTGCAGCATGCCATGAAGCTTGAAGACCTGATCCATGAAAATTTGAGCAACCGTAGATGATGTAAATTGGTGTTGAAGAGAACAGAAATGAGCATACTTGGAAAGGCGATCAACAACCACCATGATGACTGATTTATTTCCCGATTTGGGTAAGCCAGTAATCAAGTCCATAGAGATATCCTTCCAAATAGTAGGTGGAATCGAAAGAAGTTGTAGTGTGCCTGGAGATTTGACTGTTTCTCCCTTGTTGCATTGACACACATCACATTCAGAGACAAAATTACGAATGTCTTGTTTCATACCATCCCAGAAAAAAAAACGTTTGACCCTGTCATAGGTTTGGTGATCCCTGAGTGCCCCGTCATGGGTGTAGCATGAAGCTCAGGAAGTACCATGGATTAAAAATTTGATTCTTTACTTAAATACAAACAAACTTTGTATCGAAGCTCATCATGGAGCCAAGAGTACCCTAGGGAATATGGAGCATTGGACTGCAATTGTTGGATCAGATTCAAAATTTTGGGATCTTGTAGCCATTCCTGGCGAATGGCTTGGAGCCAATATGGTACAATGAAGGAAAGAGAAAAAGGTTATCCTCTTCATATTTTGGGGAAAGTGCATCCACAACCACATTTTCTTTTCCTTTATTGTAAACGATCTCATAATCATATCCAAGGAGCTTAGTCACCCATTTGTGTTGCTCCGGGGAGGAAATGTGTTGTTCCATAAAATACTTGAAGCTTTGATGTTATGTCTTAATTTGGAAATGTTTCCCCAATATATAAGGGCACCACAAATGAACGACATGCAAAATAGCCAACATTTCCTTTTCATTTATTGATTTTCCAAGATTTCTTTCAGATAGTTTCTTGCGGCTAAAGGCAAAAGGTCGGCCCTCTTGCATACAAAAAACACCAATTCCTTTCCGTGAGGCATCACATTCCAACACAAAGCTCTTTGTGAAATCAGGAAGCGGCAGGACTGGAGTGGTTCACATGGCCATCTTAAAGGTTTGAAAATCTTGAGCAACGACTTAACTCCCAGTGAAAGAGTTCTTTTTTAGGAGAACCGTGAGAGGTACTGCAATCTTTCCATAATTCTTAACAAACTTGCGATAATACCCTGTTTAGCCTAGAAATCCACACAATATTTTGAGAGTCTTTGGGTGAGGTTAGTCTTGCATAGCTTCAATATTTTCAGGATCCACCCTGACACCATCCTTTCCAACCAGATGACCCAAGTATTCTACTTTTGAGGCACCAAAATCACATTTACACTGTTTAAGGAAAAGTTGGTGCTGAGAGAGTAGATGGATAACTTGCTCCACATGAGAAAGATGGTTTGTCTAGGTTTTTCTGTAGATGAGAATATCCTGAAAGAGAACTAAGACAAAATGATGGAGAAAAGGATGAAAGACATGATTCATGAGGCTTTGGAAGGTGGAGGGGGAACTACACAAGCCAAAGGGCATGACCAAAAACTGATAATGGCCTTCATGAGTTCTAAAGGCAGTCTTGGGAATGCATTCCTCTTTCATACGTGTCTGGTGGTAGCCCAAATGAAGATCAAGTTTAGAAAAGAATTGGGTGCCACACAATTCATCCAGGAGGTCATCAATGACAGGGATGGGAAATTTTTCTTCAATGGTAGGTTTGTTGAGGGCACGAAAGTTAGGATAGATTTGCCAAGAACCTTATTTCTTCAGTACCATGACCATAGGAGAATATTAGGGGCTCATACTAGGGAGGATAACACCTGCATTAAGGAGTTCCTAGACCATTTTCTCAATTTCATTTTTTTGGGAAAAGGGGTGAGGATATAGATGAATATTGGGAGGAAGGCTTACGGGTACAATGAGAATGGAATGGTCATGAACACCACAGGAAGGAGGGCGTCCTTGGGGAGTGGAAAATACCACTTGATGTTTAGAAAGGGTGTCTTGGAGGTCTTGCGGCACCGAGGGTGTCTTTGTTGCTTATATGGCATGGAGTTGAGAAATAACACCAGAATGACCTTTTTTGAGCAGGTTTTACATGCAATGGGAACTAATGATATTAGGTGAAACGATGGTGGTGCCTTGGAATTTATATTGGTGTCCCTCTTTGTCAAATTGCAAGGTTAATTCCTTAAAATCCATGAGAATGGGACCAAAATTCCTTACCCAGTCTACACCCAACACAATGTCACAAATTCCCATGTCGATAGAAAATATATGATATTTTAGGTTGTAGTCACCAATTTATAGATGCACATTTTCACAACGCCCTCCACATTTCATGGAACCACCATTGACAATCATGATTTGGAAATTTTTGATGGCATGGATGTAGCAATGAGTTTCTTGGGCATTGCAGCGATGAATACAATTATGGGTGCTTCCACTATCAACCAGAATGATGACCTTCTAATGCTTGATGTAACCGATTATCTTGAGGTTTTGGGGAGTGGAGAAGCCAGTGAGAGCATTGAGGGAAATGACTGGTTCTACTTTGGGAGGGTTTGAAGGAGGGGTTATGTCAGTGGTTTCAGCTGACTCAGACACAAGGGGAGTTTCAACATCCTCTTCCGAAATATCCTCGGAGATGGCCATAAAAATATTTTGTTCCTTACACTTGTGGTCCTGGAAATATTTTTCATCATAATTATAACAAAGGCCTTTGATTTGGTGCTCATCCCTTTCAACCTTGGTCAATTTTTGGATCTTTAGTGTAGAAGAGGAAGTAGTGGGATTTACTGGTTTAGGGCGAGGGATAAAGGAGGATTTTTGGTTTTGAGAAGATACAACCTGTTGTGCTTATTTATCTCATTTAGTATCATCCACCCAACTCTGAGGATGAGCCATGAGGACATGGTTCTGAATATCATCCTTGAGGCCACTCATAAAACAATCTCGAAAAAAGGCATCAGACATGCCCGAAAAACCAGGCGCTCAAAGGTAGTTATAAAGTCTTCCACTGTTCTTGATTGTTTCAACTTTGTCAAATGACCCAAATGGTTGGTGTCAATGTCAAAGTGTTCATAAAGCTCTTCCAAAAAGTGTGTCCAAGTAATATACTCTTGACGAAAAGTTTTTCTCCATTGCCACCATTGCCAACATTCTTGATCTAGATGGAGAACACCATACCGAAGTTTGGCCAAGTCATTTGTAATGTCGTATAAGAAAAATTAGTAACCATATTGATATGTGATCATTGTTTAACAATGGACATGCAAATGCAAGAAACCATTTGGATAAACTAGAAGAAAAATGCAATATTAATGAAATAACTCCTTAGCATTGAGAAATTCATATAAAATTATAATAAAAAAAGTGCAAAAGGCTGAACTAGAACATATATTTTTCATGAGATATACGTTTTTGTTCTAGAATAACAAGTTGCTTGTGCTATGCATGTTATTCGTCAAGCTATTTCAGAGTTTTTTTTTAATAAGGAAATACGAAAAATTTAGTAATAGGAAGGTATGCAAAACCCAAAGATTGTAAATGAGCAGTGGGCTTGTAATTTCCACATGTAGGATTTTGATCATGGGACATAATATTATAGAATAGACCAATATTTAATGCATTGTAATGGATATAGATTGTGCATGTTCTAAAGGACCAAATAAAAATACTAATGTTCAACCACCTAGATAACCATTTGATGGAAAAAATATCCCCACAAATCATGAGCACCATCAATGAGGTGTGTGTATGTTGGTATGGTCATTCTTTGCAAATATTCCATATAATTATGAGCTTTGTGTAACTCCTAGAGGAATTATGGTTTTGAAATGCCTAGGTCTTTGATTTGGTTTCTTTCCCTATAATTCAAAATAGAGGTCAACTACCCGTGTAATGGAATTCACCATTATGTCAAAAGAAGTGGCCAAGGAGGCTCTGTTAGGCTCTCCAGTGTTCCTTAGTTTTTCTTCAAGGTTTATTAATATAACCAGCCCCTCATAAATTTGAGTGTTTACATTGGGTGGTTGTGGTGTGTTGGTTTTTTAATATTTTTGGTTTTTTTATGAGTAATTTTCATTGTCTCGGGTTCATTTTATTATATATGCTGCAAATTCAAAGACATGAAATCTATATTAGGTCGGTATTTTAGTTAAAATACAAAATTACAATATTATTTTAATTTATATTCTTGGAAGAAAAAGACTAAATTGGAAATGATTAAATTGGGCGAAAAATAAGATAGATCAAGCATACCTTGAAAAGATGGCAAGATCCTTCCTCTTTAGTTCTTCTCTAGCTCCTCTATTCATTGAATAAGTGTAAAAACCCGAAAGTGGTTTGTACACAATGCCCAAAAATCATGTACCCACTTTCACATGAATGCCTTCTTAAGAGTGTGCATGCGTTCTTCCCCCTAAACCCAAGTGGTAAGCGCTATGGACAGTGAAGAAAAAATCCGCGTGAAAAAGGCCAGACAATGAAAATCTCTGAACATCTTTGTGGAAAAGTGAGGAAGTAGACTACCAAATCACAGGCCAACCAGTAGAAATGTCCAAGCGATCTGCAACCACATGAGCTTCAGAAAGAACGTTGGAGATTGGATGCATCAAATGAATGTAGAAAATGATTAGATCGCCTTAGTAAAAGTTTGGACTTCAGATCTATGCCAGTTGCAGTGGATTGAATATTACCATCTAAAACAAAGAGATTGATAGACCTCACAAAAGAGATAGGCTATGAGAAGGGTGGACAGACCCTAGATTATCTAATATCAATGGCCAAGAAGCCTATGGTAGAGATAAAGAAATTCTTCAGTTTGGAAGAAGGATCAAAAGATATAGCACTGTTACTAGATCAGTCTAGTACTATACAATGGTCACTGGAGCATTCAAGTATTGCTGCAAGAAAGAAGGAAATTCCACCCACCTTATCATCCACCATGAACATTCCTGCTCAATTTCCACAGGAGGAATTTTAGACACCCACTTTCCAACATCCAAGAGAAGCATGAGACCTGATGTCTTCTTTGAAACAGCTTTGCTCATAGTGGAGCACAATCTACACTTGGAAATGATGGAGAAAGTGCCAGTTATAACCATCAGTTGTGAGAGCCAGTTGTAGGTGTGTTAAGAGTCAGTTGTCTAGTTGTCTTTGGTTTGCATGTAGCCGAATCGGGAGAGTCTTTTTCTATATAAGGATGTAATCCGTCTTCATTGAATAATGAGAAGTGAGCGTAGCCTAACCATGTTTGTTTGCGTGGTATATTTTATCTTGGTATCATAGCTATGAGAGTAAGGTGCGAAAATTGTAGAGGTTCACAGGTCTCTCCTCTGGTAGGGTATCAACATATATTACTCGCCTTTTCACCTTTTCTCAGAAGAAAACATTTTTGCAGGTTGTTGTCCAGTAGGGTGCAAACTACCTTCTCGATTTTCGCAACCCAATAAGAGGTGAGGTGTGAACTCCCCGCAGTCAATTAAGTCGTGAGTTTGAGGTTCTTTCGCTGGAGATTAAAATATCGTTGTTGAAGTTGGGCGTCAATTTGAGGTTCTTTCATTGGAGATTAAAAGATCGTTGTTGAAGCTGGCCATTTTGTTTTGAAGCGTGAGGACCGGAAGAAGGTCGATCCACCATTCAAGTACCGAGTCAATTCTTGGAAAGCACCAATTTTTCATGAAGAGTGAGTTTAGTTGAGGTTTGTGTGAGTGGTGTTAAGGATTGCTTGATTTTTTTTTGAGTGCCACGATTACTCTTATGCATGCAAATGAGAAAGGTGATATATTATAAATAGTGAAGGTTTATTTTATATATAAAAATAATAAAAAGGAGTGAGTTTTTATATTAAAGTGGATAAGTTTTATTAAAAAGGATACTTTTTATTAAAGCGTGAAGTGAAGAGGGAGTTATTCACTTCATTGTTAAAGTGAATGCATGTGGAGGATTAAAGTTTATTAAAGTGGACATCTTTGAAGTGAATTTTAAAGTGAATTTTTATTCATAGTGGATATATTTTATAAAGAGGTGAAGAGGGAGTTATAAGTTTTTTTTTTAAATGTGGATATTTTGGATATTAAGAAGCATGCATGATATAAGCTGAGAATAGAGATAGATTGAGTCGGATCGGTGGTATACGAAGGCAGAGCGAAAAAACGTTGGATATCTTGCAGAGAGTAAATTGCAGTGATCGCGAATCCGCTAGCAGAGACCTACCTCAACGAAGCCAACAAGTTAGATGGATCAAACTTCATTAACTGGAAATTCAAGATGCAGACGCTCATGTAGGGCTATGGTGTCTGGAACATTGTGAATGGAACCGAACTGAAACCTGTTGCAGCTGCAGGTGTGACAACAATGGTAGGAGGTGCGAAAGCAGTGGTAGGAGGTGCGACAGTAGCACAGATCCAAGACTGGGAGAAGCACGAAAACAAGGAAAAGGTATTGTTGCGCATGTCTGTTAAAGATAGCATAATTCCACATATTAGAGATGCTAAAACTTCTGCTGCAACATGGACAGCTCTTAAAGCATTGTATGAAACTACCAACACAAATCGCATTTTGTTCCTGAAAACTAAATTGCTAGGCATTAAGATGGATGGAAATGAATCTGTTAGTTCATTTTTGGGTCGCATTAAAGAGGTGAAAGACAAGTAAGTAAATATAGGGGAAATTGTTTCCAATACTGATCTAGTGACTATTACCTTAAATGGTATGCTAGAAGACTATCATATGTTCATAGCGGGTCTTGCATCAAGGGAGAAACCTCCTACGTTTGAAGAATTGTCAGGTATTATGTTGCAAGAGGAATAGAGGTGCGGGAATTTGAAGCGTATGAGTAAATATTTGGCACTATGGTCAAATAATAGATCTGCGAGAGGGAGATCAGGAGTAAGAGGCAGAGGAGGCAGTTCATGGCAGAGAGGCGGTTCATGGCAGAGAGGTAGTTCATCACAGAGAAGACAGTCACCAAATCAAGGTATGCAATCTGATAGGAATGGTTCAAAGAGTTGTTTTTATTGTGGTCGACCTAGACATATGGTTAAAGACTGTCATACGAAGAAAAGTGATGAGGCTAGGAATAAACCTAGAACACATTAAGGTCATTATGCAAAAAAATCTTCAAATCAAGATCACAGATTATTTATTGCTAGTGATGATATTGATGAACCCCCAAATTTTGACTCACGGGATCTTAGGCTATTTGTGTCTAACGCTACTTTATCTGCTGAAATGGATGATTCTGATGCCTGGTTTGTGGATTCCGAAGCATCACTACATATGAATTGTAATAAAAATTGGTATGCTAATTTTAAAGAAACACAGAATGGTGCCAACATATAATTGGAGATAACCATGCTAATCATATCAAGGGATATGGAGACATTCCTGTGACATTGTCGAATGGTACTGTTCGTCACATTCACAATGTGGTGTATGTGCCAGGAATAAAGAAAAAAATGATCTCTATGTCCACCATTACATATCAGAACTTGAAGGTTGAATTCTTCAAGAATTATTGCATAGTGAAGGATCTGTTGGACCACTTCTGAACTGTTGCAACGAGAGTCAGAGTAGGAGGTCTATACAAACTTGATGTTACCAGCAAAACACATCATGCACTAAATTCTGCCACTATGCCAACATAGATTCTTTGGCATCAAAGGTATGGAAACATCAATCATCCTGATTTATTGTTATTATAGAAAAAGAATATGGTTGAAGGACTTCCCATGTTAAAGAATGTGAAAGTTGCTTGTGATGGATGTGCATTAGGAAAGATGCACAAAGATGAATTCCCCTCTAATCCTGATAAGAAAAAGAGAGATGTGTCAGATCTTGTGCATACTGATGTTTGTGGGCCTATGCAGACTAGGTCTTTAGGAGGTGCATTTTACTTTCTATTATTTATTGATGATTGCATGAGATACACATGGGTTTACTTCCTT
>JZKD02S0421874.1:201350-212507 GCA_000966675.3 Picea glauca | reverse complement strand
TATGCTTCCAGACTAGAGACTGGACTGATTTCTTGTAGGAGTTGGGGATTCTCAGCAGAATTGAGTGGTAGCTCAGCCTTGGAGGCGAGCTGAGAAGCTAGGCTACTGTCTGGGTTGTGTGTGGCCCCTTTGCGGCTCTGGGGGCTAAGGGGGAAGAAGAGTACCCCTAGCGTTTGGCTGGGAGGTACCAGTGAGTTCTTTGCGGTCGGCAAGAAGGAGAAGGAGCGACAGGAGCACAATAATCATCGCGGCAAGAAAATAAGGCAAAGGTATGTTCCTGAACTGAGTAGGGTATTTTGCATGGTGAGTTACTGCTGAGATTATGATGGTATGGATGAAAATTGTCCTTTCCTCGTCCTTAAACTCTGAAGATTTTCGTTTTTATAAATAGTTCAGTTTAGGGTTACTGTTAAAATTGTTGGGTTAGGATTATTTCATTTTTTTTTCTTATATACGGGTACAGTTTTAGGGCTAGGTAAATTTGTATGGGGCGTAAGGTATTTCGTTTTCTGTTTTATGTGGCTCAGTTTATGGTCAAAAAGTTGGTTGGGTGTATGGGTACTATTTTTGGTATGGGCGTTTTCTTATAGGAATGGGGGCGTTCCATATTTCTGAGGCTGTATTATATGACACAGGGGCGTCTTTTATTCAGCGGGCGTCTAATGTTATTGTGGGCGTATTCATGTTAGCGGGGTTGTGTTGGTATTCACATGAAAAATATGCTGACATCACCCTGCTCAACGTCCTATTTTTCCATTGAAATGTCTCCATATATGCGTTAACAGTTAGGGCTTGGGATGTATGATGACCAATGTTAGGATTGCCGCAGTTGAGGGTTTGACCAGGTAGAAAAATTTCAAACTAGTGCCAATATTCGCTTTAGTTACAATCTGCGTTGAGACCTGTGATTGACGTCTCTGTTATATAGTGAAACTATTGGTAAATCAACTACCTCTCGGCTTCCTATTCTCATTCTCAGTGTTTTTATATATGCAATAGACATTTAACACGTTCTCCTCCCCAACTCGGCATTTTCGTGAAACTGTTAATAAAATATGACCATCTGATAAGGTTCATGGTATTAAATATTGTTTGATAGGAGCTCAACAATGCTCCCATATATTTGCGTATTCTTGCCTTTACTATTTTTGTTAGTAACTCTAAACATTGATTCTGTCAATCTTTTACAAGTTAGTACACATTGTGTGGGTATGTGGTTCTATGGTCTCCCAATATAACTTTATTGCCATAAGTTTCTTTGTATTAGATGTTGATTGACAAAAGCTTGAAATTACTAATTCTCTGGTCCTCATAACAATATTGTGGTAGCAATGACTGATTTTTTTTTCTTCCCGCTACACTGTTCTTTGATGGGTAAGCCGTTTTTCTTCAAGGTCCATATCTACAGTTATACCAACCCAGATTGTGCCATGGATGATCAGTTTTTCCTTGTTGATGCATGTGACGCGTTGTGCACTTTGATTACTTGTGTTCTCTTGCTTGGCACTCCATGTTGGCGCGCTACTTGGTTCTAGATCGGGCACCTTCAATATTTGATTATTATTATGATTGGTTCATAGTAATAGAACTTGATTGACTATGGAGTTTGGGATTGTGTAATAGCCCTACCTTTTTATATTTTGGGTCTGTGTGTTGCCTCGGCCTGCTGGTTAATGGCATTTACGACCAGATGAGTGCCTTGGGCGTAACTGTTGAGGACGTGCTGGGTAAACTGCCCACGAGTCGGTGCAAATAAATTGCGAGTGTGAAATGAATCTGTCAGTTAACAAAAATCCGGTCGGTGTAGAGTTAATATTGTCGGTTTAGCTCTGCATTGTTTATTCGAGGCGTGTCTAACCTGTCCTTTAGCTCCACCTGCAAATCCTTAAGCTCAAAATGTCAGTTTTTGAAGTTGGTGTTCTCCTTACAATGCTGTCACTTTAATTTAAGTTAGCTAGGTTAAATCTGCCCGTCCATAATCATCACCACGTGGTTAGGTTGGTTAAAACATCTGGGGCGTATGGTTACTGTATTGTCATGTACGCTGATCTTTTACTTGACAAGAGATTATATTCTATTCCTTTTTCCTTGCACTCCCATCTACAATGTAATCAATTCATAACCGCCATGTACTTGCCAAGATATTCGTATTACTCTAATCCATTTTGCCCTATGTTGTAGACGTGTGATAGTCCATCTGTGTTAATCGTATTTTCCTTAAGAAAAGAATTTGGTATGTAGCTTTCCATTAGGAGAGCCAATGACAGCGTCCCGTTATTAAAATCAGAGTAGGTATAGTTACCCTATCGTATTGTTAACGCAACTGAAGATGAAACGTTAATACAAAAAATATATATATAAAAATTGTTGGCTGGATGGTTGGTAACCACCATTGATGTTTAGGGTTTCCAAGGTAACACTACTGCAATTTAAAATGGATACGCCAAGTCATTTATGGTACATGTATAATTAAGTTCTATTGTGTAATTAGTCGGCAATTTAGTTGACATCGTTTATGGTAGGGTTATCATTTTAATTGGGAATTAGTTAGTGGATCTGCGAGGGCATTTATTGCAATTGTATATTTAGTTTGATTCTGCTCCAATTCCACACGGATAATCTCCACTGAATTAATCTCCGTGTTTTAAATTAATAATTGTTTAATTTTCAATGATTATACCAGCGATTGGCAATGTTAATATTAGGCATTATTTTTAATACTATTTATATGCTTACAGGTTAATATTGTTTAAATTGAATGCATTTGACAATACTTGATTAAATATTAATATTGATATTGCTTGAAGTGCAATAATAGTATTTGCTGACTTATTCTCCGTGTTTTAAAATTAATATTGTTAAATTTTCAATGATTATACCAGTTATTGGCAGTGTTAATACTAGGCATTATTTTTGATACTTGTTATATGCTTACATGCAATATTGTTTAAAATGAATGCTATTGACAATGCTGGTTTAAATGTTAATATTGGTTTTGCTTTAAGTGCAATATGCATTTTGGCCGAATTAATCTCCGTGTTTTTAAAATTAATATTGTTTAATCAATGATTATACTAGTTATTGACCATGTTAATATTAGGCATAGTTTTTAATACTTGCTAAATGCTTGCATGTTATTATTGTTAAATTGAATACAATTGACAATACTTGTTTAACATTAATATTGATATTGTTTTAAGTGCGATATTTATATTGGCTTAATGGCGATGGTAATACCTGTTAAATTTGCATTAATAATAGTTGTTCTAATTGGCAATGTTAATGATGACGATAGAATCGCAATGCCAATTTTGGATTAATTGAAATGTTTGTGATGATGTTAATTTGCAAGGTTATTATTCGTTTGTGCTTATTGTTGTCCCTAAACTCGTGCCTAATGACTTATAACTATTAATGGGGGTTGAGATTATTGGCCTTTACCTTATGATAAAGTCTTCGTCGGTTAATGATAATTAATGGAGCACTTGGTATTGATTTATGTCTTCGCGTCTCAATAGTGGTTGGTCGATTTGAGTCCTCCTGACCTGCGTCTCCCGTAGATGTCATGATTGTCCCTGATTTGGTAGTACTTGGTGGTATTGTATTGCGTAGTCTGTTCATGTCGGGTGGGATAGACACCTCTTGTAGCTTAGTATTTATGTCTGTGTGTAAATCCGGTGGAAGGAATCCAGTGTTATATCAAGAGTCTCGGGTTGTTTAAAGGCACAGTTCCACTCTTGCGACACACTCTGAGCCATATTAGTAGTCTCGGGCTGTTTAAAGGCAAATTTTCCACTACTGCGACTCTACTATTGGATTCTTTCATTCTGTGATAGTACTGTACCTAACCCCTGGTGTCTTTTTCTACTTACAGCTACTAGTTGCACGCCTTATGTCCAGGGGCATTTTTTTTTCTTGTTGTCACTGTGATATGTCGGGTCATCTTGATTGTGTTCATCTTACTTGTGTCTTGTTGGTTCGAGTGGTGACGTAGAGTCGAAGGGGTTGTTTCTTCTACACGCATGCACACACTTAAACAAACAAAAAAAAAATTGCACCTGTTTGCGGAGTTGTTGTCGTGACGAGGAGGGTCGTTACAACCATCAACCAACCATCACAAAGAAGGTGATCATGCTTCCTGAGACTTTTTCAACTTTTTTAATTCTTCAATTCTTATAATACTATGATCCTATAGATAATAGTAGTCAATGCATTCTCTGAAACTCCTTCAAGTTTCAGTTTTTGAATCCTACCCAAAAATAAGTTATAGAGAGAATGGTAGACCTTATTCAATTCTGGTTTATTAAGGAGAGAGAACTTGTACAAAATGCCCCACCCCCAATATTTAATATCTGATTTTGAAAATCACACAAAAGAAACTACAACCCGTACTATTTCTAGTGAAATTTGTTTCACATCATTTGGATTCTCTATGGAGAAGTTATGACGGTTTTACCACTGTTTATGACTAGCTTGAGGACTAGTCAAAAAACCATATCTTCCAGAGAGTATATCTCTAAACTTATAGTGAATAAAGAGCTAATTTTTTTACCACAGGTACCTAGATATGTATTCTCAATACAATATTAATTTCACCATCTGAATTGTTCTAGAAAAAACGTTATAGCAAAAATGGTAAGATGACCTGTAAATAACATACCTTAGAACACATCACCAAAAGACTTCATCCTCCCTTGAAATCTGGCCTTTTTTAATTCAGATTTACTCTGGAATTTGACTTATGTGTGTAAAATGAATGTATAATGATATGTATTTATATCCTTTATGTCACTTCCTTTTAACATTAGGGCCGACTTGACACTTTCTTATTTTGTAATTCTTTTCTTTAATTATCTTCAGGGTCGCCATGTACTTCCTTTTTCAATTCACTTTGTCATATTCAAAAATCATTTCTCCTCAATCATGAGGATCCACATGATGTACCACCTACCACCGAAAACAACATGATGTATACTATCCATCCAAGTCCATTGTGTCTACATCTGCACTCTCCTTCATGTCTAAATACCTTCATCAATATTGCGGTCCAAAACCAATGGATATGGTTGACATCAATGACAACAACCAATCTTCCAAGAATCTCCCCCTTTGTCATTGATGGAAACAATCATGCTCCCAGGTGAAATCACGAAGGTGGGTTACACTTTCGTGACAATTAGGTCTCCAAAATTCTGAAAAACATTTTTTCGGCCGAACTAATAATATTTTTCGGCCGAAAGATATTATTTTCGGCTGAACTATTTTTCGGCTGAAAACATAAACGCCAAATCGAACGGTGCAATAAGTTTTCAGCCGAACAAGTGTTCGACCAAACTATATTTCGGCCAAAAAATAGTTCATCCGAACTATTTTTCTGCCAAACTATCTTTTGGCCGAAAGATTGTTTATATATTACCAACACATCGATGTTGGAATGTTTTACGCAAATTTGTGTCATTTTCCGCCATGTTGTCGTGTGTATGTTGTTGTGTTTTCGTTTGGTGTATGTTGTTGTGTTTTCATGAGGAGGTCATCGGTTGGTCGCGAGCTTAGCAGACGCGAGCAAAGCGGATGGGAGCACAGCTGAGGTCGGAGTCGGGGTCATCGTTGCGGTTGCAACGAGTAAGTTTCAAAACCATTTTTTTTTAAGTTTTTGTTATCGTAGTTTCGACTATATGTTTGGACTGTTTTGGACTGTTAGTTTAGTTTTTCTCCATCTAAAAACAATTTTTAGTACCGTAGCGTTTGACTGTATGTTTAGTTGTTAATACCATAGCTTTGGACTGTAGATAGGGATGTTACAAAACAAAGAGAAAGTTTCCTAGAGTTCAGGAGCTAGTTCGGTTCTATTAAATAAAGTCATTTTTACTGTGTCTTTGGTTGTTTCGTTTTGTGTTATTAGTGGTTACACAACCCGATATAGATACAAATGCTTTTTGTGAGCCTTTTTTTTTATATCTCTTTGCTTTGGCATAACTCCTTTTCTGTTCGTTGTTTAACTATATGCTTTGTGGATTTTCTTGGGTTTTATATCTTAGTTAGGAACTAGGTTTTCTTCTGTGTGAAATGTGTTTATATCTTAGTTAGGAAACAGGTTTTCTTCAAGTGGATGGCTCTATCCGAAAATCAAATCTCTTGATTCTGTGAATATACCGCTCGATGCTTATCATGACTCACTTTTGTTTTGAAGAGCATGGGAAAATTTAGTAGGATTATCAACTGTGTGTACAGGGAGTTCTTTTAAAAAAAAAAAAGGTATTTCCAGCATTCGGCCTGTAACCTTATTACTTGTGGTCCACGTCATTATACTTTGAATATTTAGGTTGTAAGGTGATTGTCCGAACAAAAACTCAAGCCCGTTTGATTTATACTCAGAATGGGTTTATATATTAATTTCCTTAGGTTTTGTTCTCTTTAAGAAAAATTATGTGTGTAACCCAATTGGATTTCTATTTTTGTCAGCAATCCTTAGATTTAAGAAACTAGTTTCGGTGTCCTGTAACTCTATATTTTTTGAGCTAGGAAAGAGGATAATGCCTCTGTGTGATTATGATCTACCTTCTGCAACTTTTATCATGCTCGAATTTTTTTTATTACTGGTCCAAATCACTTTGTTAGCGTAAGGAAGGAATTTTAAGTATTTCAAACTTTGTTCTTGCATTCTGTGTTTTGAAACTTGAATATACAGTTATTTCATTTAGGTTTTTTAACCGTTTAAATATTACTCATTAACATTTTTTTAAGGCCATATATATTAACTCATTCCTCAACTAACCTGCATATATGATTAGTTTAACTAGCCTCTGCTATGCATTTTAGTTCCTTAAATAGATAACCCATTTCTTAGCATTTTAAATGGTATTTGTTTTTAATTTTATTTATGAAATTAGAAAGAATAAAAGTTATATTTTTTTACATGGATACGATTTATATGCTATCATGTTAATCACTATTACAGTTTATTTGTAGCTATTATAACACATGCAATTCAGTTTTNATAGTAGTCAATGTATTCTCTGAAACTCCTTCAAGTTTGAGTCTTTGAATCCTCCCCAAAAATAAGATATAGAGAGAATGGTAGACCTTATTCAATTCTGGTTTATTAAGGAGAGCGAACTTGTACAAAATTCCCCACCCCCAATATTTAATATCTGATTTTGAAAATCACACAAAAGAAACTACAACCCGTACTATTTCCAATGAAATTTGTTTCATGTCATTTGGATTCTCTATGGAGAAGTTATGACGGTTTTACCACCTCTTTATGACTAGCTTGAGGACTAGTCAAAAAACCATATCTTCCAGAGAGTATATCTCCAAAATTATAGTGCATAAAGAGCTAAATTTGTTACCACGAGTACCTAGATATGTATTCTCAATACAATATCAATTTCACCATCTGAATCGTTCTAGAAAAAACGTTATAGCGAAAATGGTAAGATGACCTGTAAATAACATACCTTAAAACACATCACCAAAAGATTTCATCCTCCCTTGAAATCTCACCTTTTTTACTTCAGATTTACTCTGGAATTTGACTTATGTGTGTAAAATGAATGTATAATGATATGTATTTATACCCTTTATGTCACTTCCTTTTAACATTAGGGTCGACTTGGCACTTTCTTATTTTGTAATTATTTTCTTTAATTATCTTCAGGGTCGCCATGTACTTCCTTTTTCAATTCACTTTGTCATATTCAAAAATTCATTTCTCCTCAACCATGAGGATCCACGTGACGTACCACCTACCACCAGAAACAACATGATGTATACTATCCATCCAAGGGTGTTGTGTCTACATCTGCACTCTACTTCATGTCTGAATACCTTCATCAATATTGTGGTCCAAAACTAATGACTATGGTTGACATCAATGACAACAACCAATCTTCCAACAATCTCCCCCTTTGTCATTGATGGAAACAATCATGCTCCCAGGTGAAATCACGAAGGTGGGTTACACTTTCGTGACAATTAGGTCTACAAAATTCTGAAAAACATTTTTTCGGCCGAACTAATAATCTTTTTCGGCCGAAAGATATTATTTTCGGCCGACCTATTTTTCGGCCGAAAACATAAACACCAAATCGAATGGTGAAATAACAACCCCCTTGATTTACATGTAAAAATTTGGTCGGCCGAATATTTTTTTTCCGACAATAAGTTTTCGGCCGAACATTTGTTTGACCAAACTATATTTCGGCCAAAATATAGTTCGGCCGAACTATCTTTCGGCCGAAAGATTGTTTATATATTACCAACACATCGATGTTGGAATGTTTTATGCAAATTTGTGTCGTTTGCCGCCGTGTTGTCGTGTGTATGTTGTTGTGTTTTCGTTTGGTGTATGTTGTTATGTTGTCGTGAGGAGGTCGTCGATTGGTCGCGAGCGTAGAGGACGCGAGTTCAGCGGATGGGAGCACAGCTGAGGTCGGAGCCGGGGTCGTCGTTGCGGTTGCAACGAGTAAGTTTCAAAACCATTTTTTTTTAAGTTTTTGTTATCGTAGTTTCAACTATATGTTTGGACTCTTTTGGACTGTTAGTTTAGTTTTTCTCCATCGAAAAACAATTTTTAGTACCGTAGCATTTGACTATATGTTTAGTTGTTAATACTGTAGCTTTGGACTGTAGATAGGGATGTTACAAAACAGAGCGAAAGTTTCCCAGAGTTCAGGATCTAATTCGGTTCTATTAAATAAAGTCATGTTTACTGTGTCTTTGGTTGTTTCGTTTTGTGTTATTAGTTGTTACACAACCCAATATAGATACAAATGCTTTGTGTGAGCCTTTTTTTTTTATATCTCTTTTCTTTGGCATAACTCCTTTTCTGTTCGTTGTTTAACTATATGATTTGTTGATTTTCTTGGGTTTTATATCTTAGTTAGGAACTAGGTTTTCTTCTGTGTGAAATGCGTTTATATCTTAGTTAGGAAATAGGTTTTCTTCAAGTGGATGGCTCTATCCGAAAATCAAATCTCTTGATTCTGTGAATATACCGCTCGATGCTTATCGTGACTCACTTTTGTTTCGAAGAGCATGGAAAAATTTAGTAGGATTATCAACTGTGTGTACATGGAGTTCTTTTTAAAAAAAAAGAGGTATTTCTAGCATTCGGCATGTAACCTTATTACTTGTGGTCCACGTCATTATACTTTGAAGATTTGGGTTGTAAGGTGATTGTTCGAACAAACCCTCAAGCCCGTTTGATTTATACTCACAATGGGTTTATATATTAATTTCCTTAGGTTTTGTGCTCTTTAAGAAAAATGTTGTGTGTAACTCAATTGAATTTCTATTTTTGTCAGCAATCCCTAGATTTAAGAAACTAGTTTTGGTGTCCTGTAACTCTATATTTTTTGAGCTAGGAAAGAGGATAATGCTTCTGTGTGATTATGCTCTACCTTCTGCAAATTTTATCATGCTCGAAAAATTTTGATTACTGGTCAAAATCACTTTGTTAGCGTAAGGAAGGAATTTTAAGTATTTCGAACTTTGTTCTTGCATTCTGTGTTTTGAAACTTGAATATACAGTTATTGCATTTAGGTTTTTTAACCGTTTAAATATTACTCATCAACATTTTTTTAAGGCCATCTATATTAACTCATTCCTCAACTAACCTGCATATATGATTAGTTTAACTAACCTCTACTATGCATTTTAGTTCCTTAAACAGATAACCCATTTCTTAGCATTTTAAATGGTATTTGTTTTTAATTTTATTTCTGAAATTAGAAAGAATAAAAGTTATATATTTTTTACATGGATACGATTTATATGCTATCATGTTAATCACTATTATATTTTATTTGTAGATATTATAACACATGCAATTCAGTTTTTCTTTCACCTACTTTTGCTAATAGTTATTGTTGCTATTTTAACTGTTTTAAATAAAAAATAAATTAAAGTTTTAAGAGATTGTAATGACATAATTCACCAGTCATTAAATGTTTACACGTCAATAATCATTACTATATCTTACATTAGTTTAACCGCCCTCGAATTTATTTCTTCCTTTTCCTTTTATATAAAATTTAATTATTACTTTTTTCAATCAAACCATTGGAATGAAAAATTTGTTATTTTTTATATTTTTGTGTTTAAAGTTGTTTCTGGTTTAGTTAATAAGAATGTTTTTATAAAGTTAGTTTTTTTCTTACAAAGTTAGTTTTTTTTATAAAGATGCTTGAAAAATATGCTTATGCTTATTTTTTTCTTATGCTTATGTCAAATAATTAGTTATGTAAATTTTCACCTTATTTATATCACCATCTAAATGTGAACATGTATCACTTTACTACCTTACCTTGAGAAGTACATGAAAAAAGGGCCTCCCCATTTAACCATTCCAATATTAAACTATGAGGACTAAGGGTCTTTTCCCTTAGCAAGATGCTTAATGTATACCTTTATATTTTTTTATGAAATAAATGGGTCTTAATGTAGTGATGAACTTAAGACTTAAATAAATGGGTCTTACTGTGTGTGGCTTGGTCAAATCTAATTGAAGTATTTGTAATATAAATATAACAAGAAATTAAAAGCTAAAGGAGTTCATTTTTCCCCAAATGTTATTTCTCTCTATGTCTCTCACATTTGTGTTTTCGAAATATTGTATTTAGAAGTTTCCTATAGATTGACCTACACCGATCACGATTCCTATTCCTTAGAAGTTCAAATCTATGCATCTCCTAAAGATTTATCTACACCTATCATGAGGCCTACTCCTCATTGGATCACTACTCCTACGAGAACCAACTTATTGGAGGCATGCTCCTTCACATCCAAAAGCTTTACTTAATCTATGCAATCATATTCTAAAAAGAAAAACAAACTTTATTGAAGTTTTTAATCAAATTTGTGGCATACCAAAACAACCTGATTCTCAATGGGTCTACTATGTGGAACCTAGCAAAGATAAATTTACCTTTTAGTAAATCTCAAAGTCTTATTCATTACAACTTCTCTAGAGTACTACTGACAAGTTGGAGAAAGTGTTGCAATCCCTAATCCAACTAAACGGGCCCTCATCAATCACTCTAGAATCTCTAGGCTTAAAGATCATGTATCCATGTCTTTTGACTATTATCCCAAGATGGTGAATGCGATTAAACTTGAATGGGTAGTACTAAACCTAGGTGGGTTAATACTTC
>JZKD02S0421874.1:153568-165267 GCA_000966675.3 Picea glauca | reverse complement strand
AGGTTTCTTACTCGCATTCTCTTCGACTACCTTATCTGAATTATTTACACTACTTTCTTTGTTATTTACATTATTTACATTTGGTACAGGAAGGCTTCCTTTATCTTGAGGATCAAGATTATTTTTTGTGGAAGTATTCTACGGGAATTTGCTTTGCACAACCTTATTACCGTTTGAATTACCATTCTTGCCATTATCTGAAATATTTTGCAACATCTTCTGTAACAAAAATGGAAACTTCAACAACTTGTAAATAGAAATCTTAGCCCGTAATTTCTTAAGATCTTCAACAGCATCATAATCTATTTTAGGGCTATCATTACTCTGTTTAGTTTCTACTGATTTAGAGGGCTTCGGAGGTAAAGTTGTAGTGTTCACAGCAGGAAGTTTACTTGTGGTCTTGCTCCTAGTATTATAAGGGTGCACGGTCTCAAAGTTTGCTTGAAAGATACTATCTGAGAGGTGACCAAAGATATTTGGAGAAGACTCTTCTTCTTGAGTTGTTTCCTGCTCAACTTCCTCTTGAGGGATGTCAAGAGGGATCAAGTCATTTTGGGCTCCTAGAATTGTCTGTAGTGCGCATTGCAAACTTTCTAAGTTCAAGCCTTCAGAGTTTGGATTGGGCCGGTTTTGGGGAAAAGGATTTCGGAAAGGAGGTTTGTATGGTCCTTTGCTCGAAGAGGCTTCCTTGGTTGACCTTTTTAAGTATACGACTTGATTAGACAACTTTTGAACAACTTTGGTTAAATTTTCCAAATCAGAGTTTTCAGGTTGTGTCTTGTTTTGTGTGGGTCTGGGAAGAATTTCAATCATTTTCTTGGAAGAAGAAACGGTCTCAGTTTCATTTCTAGAATAATCTTTAAGACTAAGAATGTCTTTTTAAATCTGAGTAGCTTCTTCAAAAGCTTCTAACAACGTAGCCTTTTTTGATCTTTTCAGCCAAATAGCTATACTTTGATGCAAATCTTTAGTGTAGTAAGCTATTACAAGACTCTCAGAAGACATAGAGTCTGTAGGGATTCTATTCTTAAGTGTTAAAAATCTTTGATTAAAATCTTTAACTTTTTCTTTTGCATTCATTTTTAGTTTTGAAAGATCCATGACTAAAAATCTTGGAGGTTTACCATCTCCAATTTTTTCCAAAAAACATGACTCAAATTTTTCCCAAGATACTATAGTGTGAGGCTGCTGTGCAAAGTACCAAGTGGATGCATTACCCTCAAAGGTGTAGGGGAACAACCTACAGACAACATCTTCATGTTCAACGTTACAAAGTCTGATGTCTAGCATAAACTTTTTGATGTGATCTTCAGTTATATGTTTTGAATCAGGATCAAACTTAGGAAGCCATTTCTCTGGATGCTTAGGTAAAGGGTGTTGGTCTCCAGGTACAACTACGACATCCTAGTCCAAACAAGGTCTAGCAGGGTTGTTCTGATTTTCCATTGGGGTAGTGGGTGTAGAAGGCTGAGAAGGTATTTTTCCTTCGTCAGAAGAGGAATCTCCTCCAAAAGAAGAAGGAGATGAGGGAGGAGGTGAAGGAGGTACCCCAGATCCTCCTACAGTAGGATTATTGTTTGGATCTGTAGGATTCACAGTAGGATTTATATCACCTAGTTTCTCTCTGACTTCAGAGAAGTCTAGAGGTTGACCCCATGGGCGATGTGGTTGCCTAAGACTAGAAAAGGCTTTATGTGATTTAATAAGAGATTGTCTGAAAATTTCTTGTATATCACCGCCTGTAGGATTAGGGGTTGTTGGCTCGACTGTGATCTGAGGATCTTCGGTTGAAGTAGTTGTTGTTTGAAGGGGAATACTGTCGAAAGAATGGCTTCTATTCACTATAGGGGAGCGATTAAGGGGTGGAGGAGTCTTGCGACCACCTCATGCCATTAATTTAGTTCAGGCCTTCCTTCTAGCGCCATTTGTTGATAGGCGAAATTGATCGTCCGTCAACTGGGAGAGTGGAACCGGTCCGGGGTTGTCTAATAATCCAAGTCGTTTGGAATGGACCACCCTGACGAGTTTAACGGCTCCATTGGCCGCCCTAAGGTCTCGTAAGGAAACCAAAGAGAAATGATTTGAGCTAAGAAATCTAAAAGGGAAACTAGAAACTAATAAAACAAAAAAACAAAGAACTAAACTAATAAAGGAAACTTGAAACTAATAAAGGAAACTAAACTAACTACACTAATCTAACTATAAATTACTAACTACTTATATATACCTAATTATATATACCTAATTATAATGATTATAATAACTCAAATCAACTACCTAATTATCAGCTATAGAATTTCTTATTCACAAATGTACAATATGGACAAACTACAGATTTAGTTAAAACCTACAAAACTCATGTGCTTGCTGCCCTAAGACAGCCAAGGATCTCTTTTTTATCTTTGTGTATTTATGAAAAAGAAATAAAGCTAACTGAAATTAAACAATCTAATCTATATTAATGAAATTAAAACAATGTAATCTAAATCTAACTAAACTATCATTTATATTAAACTACTTAACATAAACAGTAAACATCTAACTAATTGACCTGGAAACGCTCCAAGTCTTCCCTGTGCAAGATGACTTCTTAAGCTGGTTGGAGGAAGAAATTCACACCATTTAGTCCTTAAGCCTCTAGGAAACGATCAGCGATACTTCTTCTTGAAGTATGTTACAGGACAAACAAGACATAAAAGAAAACATAACAGTTTTATGATGATAAATCTCCTGCAAAAGGGAAACCTATTATGGAGCAAACTTATATAACAATTCAGTCTACGAAGAAGACAAAGCTATAATTCATAAAATGAATCAACAACTGTTATGTTCTTTTATCTCTTAGGAAGGAACAAGATATGTATAAAAATAAGAGATTATATCAAATGCATGTGATTTAGATAGCAAAGTAATACTAAACCATAGACAGAATGATATACAAAACTCGGGACAAAGTGTCGATATGTTGAAAATAAAAATCTATAACAACGCCTCAATTTCTGTTCCGGTTTGAATCAGCATTACATATTCATGTTCCTCCATCAACTGATGATGATCGATTATTAAAAAACCATAGGTTTATATAAGTTTCTCACAAGGTAAAACATCCTTGTGAATAATAGCAAACAGTTTACACAATCTGGGAATAATCCCAAAAATATCTTAAACTAAATAACTAAAATTGCAAGTGAAATCTTTAAGATATCTTCCAACTTCTCCTCACATCCATAAAAAATTCAAATTTTCCTGTAATAGACATAAAGATCAAGTTAGAGGAGTATTTTATTGAGAAAACAATAGAAAAAATGACTCTATAGACTCAGCTATAGAATCTCCTGATTCTGTAGCTGGTCTAGAATAGTAAATAGGACCAGATATATAATCAAAATCAAATCCAATCCAATCTTAACAAATTACAAATGATTTAGGAAAAGTAAATCCTTTCAATCAAACAGAATACAATCGGGGCACAGTGGGAATACTCTGTTTTCCCAATCGCTGTAAAATCAAATCAAATCTTAACAATATTGTTTCACGAATGCAATTAATGGTAACCAGATCGTATGAGATAAAACAACCATTATCGGTTCGCATAAGATCCAAATCATTTAATCAAATAGCCAAAACTGTTACGATAAAACAGGCATAACTCTATCCATGAATCTAGTCATAGACTTTACATGCAAAATTTCCAACAGTTCATAGATATGGTCATAACTGTGATCGACTAGTAATAGTAATGAATTGACAACTATTAATTAAAATTATAATGCGTAAACAACTTCCATTGTAATCGGATGAAACCATATCAATTCAAGAATCTTTTACAAAGTCAATGGACAGAAGCATGATAAAATCTACAGATTCATGAATCAAGCAATAATCCAAACCACTTTTCACTGAACTAATAATAGAAACATATCGTAACCTTAACCAGAATCCAATTCGAATCAGTTGCAATCAATGAGAATCAAATCAGTTACGATTCGGTTATGTATCCATAGAAAAATATGAAATTTGGTCGAATGAAATTGAAACAATTAACCAATTCATTGACCAATTCGAATTACACCATCGACTGTATTCAAATTTCGGGATACCAATCAACAGACTAGAAATATTAACAGCTTTCATTATCAACAGAACATCGAGCTAATTTTAAACAAACATATCTATTCGATGATCTATCGAATCGAAAATTAAATCCAATCGAATGATAAACGATAATCAAAGAATAAAACAAACATTGTATACAGAGAAGCATGCTTTATGTACAGAGAGAAATATAAATGAGAAAAATACCATCACAGCTGTTGGGCCTTATGTCAATTTTGAATTGATAATTGGAGTGGCAGACTCGATGTTTTTGAACAGGACTGAACCCGTGGTTCGTTGCTTTTTATCGGAAGGTTTCACCTTTGCATTCTGACCAGTGAGCATTGCCACTTGGCTTTCCAACTCGTGGATCCTGGATTGCAATGTAGGTACATCTAAATAGTATCTTTCAACCTATAACCCACATTGATCACAAGGTGCAGCAACAGGCCGAACAGAAGGGGGTTTTGATGATTCCCCAGGGGTTTCATGGAGTGGATCGATACCAGGAAAGTTGAGGTTATCTCGCAGACAAGGGCGAAGGTTCCTAACGAAATCGTGAGGCGGTTTTCTACACAATCCTTCAAAGTAAGGATATTCTTCAGAGAGAAAACATTCAATGTCCGAATCAGAGTCCTCGCTAACCACGATAGGCTCTGTTTTGGCAGGAATCTTAGGCTTGTTCCTCGCCATGTGAGAGATCAACCTTTCATTTTTCTTGCCTCGAGTATTAACACCAGTCTTTGCTCTAGTCTTTTGGGTTGTGGATTTAACAACTTCGGTTTGTTTTGGCACAGACTTAGGCAAACTTGTAGGTGGCTCGGGCTTAGGTCTAGGTAATAAAACACTATAAGGCATAGGGGTAGGTTTTCTCTCGGCTACCATGGGTTTATCTACCTGTGGAGGGTTTGACTCCCCAAAACCATTCCGGCGGAGGAAACCATGCCAAGAATCACGACGTAACCCTAACTCATAAACTAAAATCATTTTGATCAACCCGACATGGAAGAGGCTAGTATCAGCCTAGCTATTCTTGTATCGTTTAGCCATTTTGAAAAGACTTCGGTGCAGATAGTAAGGCATACTTAGTTCAAATCCCATGAAAACCATTAATAAATGCAGGTGGAATAAGAAAATAAACCCATACCTGCATTCACAGGTAACGAAACGTTTGATAATCATCAAGAGATCATACCAGCAGGGTTTAAACATCTTTGCAGGTAATCCTCTGTCGCACGAGTTCACTGTGCGTGATTGGAACAGTAATGTCCATGGGACATCATCTACCTTGCAACTTTTCGACCATTTTTGTCCCTTAACAGGCAAGTCGGTGACTAGACTGAGAAATTCTTCAGTAATTTCTAGCTGGATATCTCCCAATTTGGCTCGGTAGCCATCGAATGACAATGCAAATTTCCGTGCTACTGTGAGGTCATAGACATCAAAATTCCTTATGAAAGCAAGCCACCCATGTTTCTCTAGGTCGCTACACGCACCACTGAATGTTAACAGTGCTTGGCACCCATTAGGTCCGGCCCTTACGATAGGAGCCATAACCTCTGCACATGAATGGGTTCACAGTGAATGAAACAATGCACGGAGTTGAAAAACGTTGGGTTTGATGGCTTCAAATCTCGAATAGACCGGAATTAACTGCAAATGTGCGAAGGTGGTGGAATTACCACCGCCTCGCTCTGTATTAATTAACTGAGTACAGTGTTATCAAAACATAATCGTTTATACCATGCGTATCGGCCAGCAAATAGGTGTGTAATTATATTCACATGCCAGTCAAATGGAGCAGAACCGATACCTATGTGTTATACTCATGCCAAGTGTTCAGTTCGATCTACCATCATATCCATCGTGTCAATAAATCATTTAACCAAGATTTAATCATTAATCAATGCCAATACATGGTTTAGAGTTATGAATCAATCATCGTATTATCAACTTACCAATATATATACCAAGCATTAACTTGTAAAATCGAATATGATTAATCCATGCGCCTTCAAACCATTGTTATTTCTTGAATTTAAACTTCATAAACTTACCAATGTATTCGCTGCTTATTGAAGTGTTTGCATTCCAAAGTCTTGAGAACATAGTGATCCAAAATTCTTCATATAATAGCTGAGTGAAAAGTCCATAGCAAATAAGGATAAAAGCAATAAAACCAAATCCATTATAACTTTCATAAGATCAGAATAAAATCAATAAATTTTATGCCCAAAGGCTTAGCAATCAAACATATCCAAATGCGTAATCAAGGTAAGAGTATGCTCAAGGACATAAATTCGAGAAAACCTTTAGTAGTCATGTGATAAACCAATGGTCAAGTGTCTTTTGGAGAAATTGATAAAAGACGAATACAGTCCATACGATGAAAGAAGTATTTTCACACTTACAGTTGTGAAAATCAAATCGAGATCAACTCGCAATTGTCGACAAATAAAACAAATGCCTAGAAGCACAATGCGACGATTATTTGTCACTAATGAGACAAGGGGTGTAGGCAGCATTTTTTAAGAGTAATTAAAAAAAATGATTGGCTGCCAACACGTATCAAGAGTCTCGGGCCCTTCAAAGGCAGGGTTTCCCCTCTTGCGACACACCTGACAAGGATTACTAGTTTATGCCTGAGCAATCGGCGAAGAGCCCGTCTAATCTTCTTTCGAGAAGACATAAGACTAAAAGCCCTGCTTTTCTATGCAGAAATAGTAAACTCTACTGTTGGATTCTTCCCTCTGTGACCGTACTATACTTAACACCTGGTGTCGTTTCCTGCTTACAGTTGCTAGTTGTACGCCTTATGTCTAGGGGAATTTTTTCTCTTGTTGTCACTATGATGTGTCGGGGTCATCTTTATGTGTTTCCTTTTCTTGCGTCTTGTTCTAGGTCGGGTTACTAGTTTCTGCCAGAGCAGTCAGCCAGGAGCCTATCTAATCTTCTTTCGAGAGGACACAAGACTAAACACCCTGCTTTCCTCTGCAGAAATAGTAACCCTAACACCCTGGATTTCTTCCCTCTGTGTTCTTACTGTGCACCCCCAGTATGTCTTAATGTTTGTGTGGTGCGCCTTATGCGTATGGACTCATATTGATGTAGTTACTCTTTGTGTGCCTTCAGTCTTCTTGTGCTAAACATTGTGGTTGCGTCTTGTTGGTTGTTGAGTGGTGACGTAGAGTCAAGTGTGTTTATTACTTCTACATGCGCGCACACACCTTATACCAAAAAAAAAATTGCACCTGTTCTCAGAGTTGTTGTCGTAACGAAGAGGTCGTTACATATGGTATCAGAGCGGGTTCGACCCACGAATTGGGATTCGCTACGGCTTCCGTTGACATGATTATGTTTGATTATTTTGTTGCTGATCAAGTTGATTGTGTGTGTGCCGGTAATCATGGTTAGAGGATGCCACGGAGGCAGACGACGGGGTGCTAGGGGAGGAGGCGTGACGCCTCCAGAAGCATCCACGCCTGAAGGGTCTAACCCCCATGGAGGCGAGGAAGTTCTCGGACAGGAGCAGATTGCATTTGCCGATGTCGTGGGGATGATGAGATCTTTTCAGTGCATGTTCGAGGCACTGATGAGCCGATTGGACAGAGATGAGGCCAGGGCACCGGCACCTACTGAGGTTCCACCGCGTGCACCGACCGTTACTGGTAGCATTCACCGTGAACTCGAGAAGGTAAAATTTCTCGAGTTCTTTGGTGCCCCGGATGGCACAGCCACGGAGGCATGGTTGGAGAATATGGCGATGTGCTTCGCACTTCGTGATTATACCTCCAACATGAAGGTCTGCATGGCAGTCTTTCAACTGAAGGGGAGCACTCCTCTATGGTGCAAGACGCTCTTGCCACAGCTAAACATGGTCGTTGAAGACGTGTCATGGGAACTGTTCGAGGAACGGTTCCGAGAGAGGTATCTTTCTGAGGAATTCATTGAGCATCAGCTCAATGAGTTCAATACCTTACGACAGGGAGGTCGTACAGTGCCCGAGTACAAGGCACGTTTTATGGAGCTACTCCGGTATGCTCTTCACCTGAAGACTGAGAAGCTCAAGGTCAGAAAGTTCATGATTCGCCTTAACGACAGCCTGCATGCGAAGGTTAGGATATTGATGCCTCAAACCTTGCACGACGTTGTCAAAAATACCCTCATAGCAGAGGAGGAGCTTATCAGTGGGGGTCAGACCAGGACTCCAGCGACACCTACAGAGCAGGGTTCATCTGGTACGCCGCAGCAACAGACACCAGTGAGACATATGCCGAGGTATCGTGGCTTCCATAGCGGATCCACTTTTGCTACACCATGACGACCGTCGCCTCAGCAGCGGACACCTTACCGAGGAAACAGTAGCAACAATAGCGTCACCCATAGCAGCAACAGTTTAGGCCTGTTCAGCAGAACATATCAGGTTTCCAGGCTAGTGGGCCGTCATCGTCTACTTCGGGTACCAGGACTACTGGGCCGAAGAAGGGGTGTTGGACGTGTGGGGAGCCACACTACCAGCGCAACTGTCCTGTGGAGAGGACTAGAGCGTCTGGATCGACCAGACCCGCTACAGTGGGAGATATGGGCAAGGCCCATCGGATTCACGCAGCGGTGAATAACTGCCAGGAAGAGCACCATTCGACTGTGCTCGAGACGACAGGTATTGTCACTGACCAGACCCTTTGTATTTTGATAGACCCACGTGCTACTGAAAGTTTCATTTCTGGTGCAGCGCTAAAAAGGATTAAGGTAAAGGCAGCTGAACAGGACGAGTTTAGCTTCGTAGAGATGGCTTCTGGAGCCAAACAGAAAGTTGGAGGAAAGGTTACGTGCTGTGCCCTTAACCTAGGAGAGTTTGTCACAAGGGTCAACTTGTACGTCATGATCTTAGGGTCTTATGACGTCGTGGTTGGTATGGATTGGTTGGAATTGCATGAGGCGATACTCAACTGCAAGTTGAAATGATTGAGCTTGATCGATGATGAAGGATAGAGACGGGTGATTGTAGGATGGAACCAGGGAGTATCCCTGAGGTTCGTCTCTTCCTTACAGTTACGAAAGAGTATGCGCAAGGGGTGCAAGCTTTATGCGATCCTTGCGCTAAACGAAAAGGGAGTAGCAGAAGGTCTAGAACACCTTTCGATGGTGAAGGAGTTTGCAGATGTATTTCCAGAGGAGTTTCTTGGGATGCCGCCAGAAAGAGAATTGGAGTTTACCATAGACCTGAAACCAGGGACCGAACCGATAACAAGAACTCCTTATCGGATGTCGACCCCGGAGTTGCAAGAGCTGAAAATACAATTGAAGGAGTCGTTAGACCTGGGACTGATACGCCCTAGTGTGTCACCGTGGGGTGCACAAGTTATTTTCATTTGAAAGAAGGACGAATTGTGGAGGCTTTGCATTTACTACTGTCAACTGAACAAGGCTATGATCAAAAATCAATATCCCTTACCCAAAATTGATGATCTGTTCGATCAAATGAAGGGTGCGACGGTGTTCTCCAAGATCGATTTGCGATCAGGGTATCACCAGTTACGGATCAAGGAGGATGACGTCCCTAATACCGCTTTTAAGACAAGATTTCGACACTACAAATTTACTATTTTACCGTTTGGATTGACAAACACCCCAAGGGTATTCATGAGGTTGATGAACAGGGTGTTCTGCGAGTACTTGGACAAGTTCATCCAAGTATTCATTGATGATATTCTGATCTACTCTCGGATGACGGAGGAGCATGACGAGCACTTCTGCTTGGTACTACAATGTTTACGAGAACACAAGTTATATGGGAAGCTGTCCAAATGCTCTTTTTATCAATCGAGGATTCACTACTTAGGGCATGTCATCTCCGACGAAGGTATCGCCATGGATCCAGCCAAGGTTGAGGCTATTATGGAAGGGCTTGCGCCGACGAATGTCACAGAAGTGCGAAGTTTTATGGGTTTAGCAGGATACTATCGACGGTTTGTTGAAGGATTTTCAAGGATAGCGAATCCTATCACGAAATTGCAGAAGAAAAACCAGAAGTTTGTTTGGACAAAGAAATGTGTGGAAGCATTTAGGAGGCTTAAGGAGTTGTTGACAACAACGTCGATACTAAAGGTCCCTGACATGGACGCAGACTTCTTGGTATGCAATGACGCATCCAAGGAAGGGTTGGGCGGGGTCATGATGCAAGACGGACGAGTGATTGCTTACATTTCGAGGAAACTAAGAAGGCATCAGGAAAACTACGCGACGCATGATTTGGAGTTATTAGCCATAGTATATTCCTTAAAGGTATGGAGACACTACCTTGTTGGGAAAAAAATTGAATTAAAGACTGATCATTGTGGATTACAACAAATTTTTACGCAAAGCGACCTGAATGCGCGACAACGACGTTGGTCAGAATTGCTTAGCGAGTACGACTTTGAGATTACTTACATAAAGGGAACAATGAACCAAGTGGCAGATGCTTTGAGTCAGAGGCCACGCATCTTTTCGGTGTTGCCTCTTCAGATGAATCTACGTGAGAATATTCTCACTTTACAGCGTGACGATGACTGGTACAAAGAAGTCGAGGATTTCATTGGACAAAACACAATGATGGTACCACGATATGAGGGATATTCATTTGATAGTGATGGTTTTTTGAGGTTTAGAGGTCGGATTTATGTGCTGCCAAACGACGAATTGAGGACGTTGATCCTGAGTGAGGCTCATAGAGCAGTTTACATGGCTCACCTAAGAGTTACGAAGATGAGGGCAGACCTTAAGCCCTTGTTCTTCTGGAAAGGAATGAAGGCCGACATAGTCAACTTTGTGGCTAGATGTCTCAAGTGTCAGCAGGTAAAGGCTGAACATAGACACCCAGAAGGATTACTTCAACTGCATGCTATTCTGGAATCGAAATGGGAAGTCATTTCGATGGATTTTATTGTTGGATTGCCACTAACGGCAAGGAGACATGACTCGATTTTTGTAGTAGTAGACACTCTGACGAAGAGTGCTCACTTTATTCCTGTGCATACGATGTATCAGGAACCTGACATAGCGAGAGTTTTCATCAGTGAGATTATGAGGCTGCTTGGCACGCCAAAAAATATTATATCCGATCAAGGATCAGTGTTTACCGGACGATTTTGGACGAGTTTCCAAGAGGCCTTGGGAACTCAACTTAACTTTAGTACTGCGTATCACCCAAAGACTGACAGAAAGACAGAATGTACAAACCAAACCTTGGAATACATGTTGCGTATGTACGTGATGGACCAACAAAAGCATTGGGAGGAATTCTTGCCTCTAGTAGAATTCACTTATAACAACAGTTACCAAAGCACCATTAAGATGGCGCCTTTTGAGTTCCTTTATGGGAGATCGTGTTGGATTCCCTTGAGTTGGGATCGGCTTGAGGATAGGGTCCTGGTGGGACCAGAAGCAATTCAAGAAATGGAAGAGCAAATGCAAACCATGAGACAAAGGATAAAAGAAGCGTAGGATTGACAGAAGAGTTATGCCGATGCGCACCGAGTCGATCGTAGCTACGAGGTCGGCGATCGAGTCTTCTTGCGGGTTAAACCGCATAAGAGTTCGATCAAGTTTGGAAAGGGAGCTAA
>JZKD02S0421874.1:110035-126095 GCA_000966675.3 Picea glauca | reverse complement strand
AAATGAGTTGAAGTTGATGGGAAGAGATTGGTTGGATGTAGGACATTAAAACATCCCCCATCATCCAACACGAGGAAGCAAAAAGCCAATGATTTTGAAGCACTAGGATGAAAAATTGGAAGAACACCAGATGGATTAGTGCACAAAAGAGACCCTCTAAGAAACAACCAATAAGGAAAATCATTGACAGAACAAATCCCAAAGTGTGAATAGAGCTCTTGATGTTGAACACATGGGAAACCATTCAGTGAATGACAATTGATGAAATGTGATTTGTTGAGTGCAAGGTAACCTAATAATGATGAAAGTTGGCTTAGAGTGCTACTTTAGGTCAAACTCTCAAAGCAATGTGTCAGAGTTGATAAGAGATGACTCACCAGAAAAAAGTCAATGAGGACCTTCCATATTAGTACAAGTATATGATAGAGATACATGTTGATACTGAGAATGACTTGACAATTGGGAAGGTAGACATAATAAGTTAGAAAGTCTGATGAATGGTTGAAACATGCTAAAACTTCCCTTCAACACAAGTACAATACAAAAGTGACTTGGCCAACATGGAATCAAGAATGAACAATGATACAAGTCTGTGATATAGGAGACATTGATAGACTCTTCAGAGTGATTGGAGGACCAATCGAAGGAGCAAAGACTCAATAAACAAGGTTTAATTTACTAAATCCATATTAAAAACCCAATTTGTTGAGAAAGGGACCCAAAACTAGTTCTTTGTTCAAGGGCAACATGACTAAGAACTATAAGTAGTAATATATCTTCAAAACCAAGAAAATAACATGACCCATAATGTAAAACACATAGGAGAGACAATTAATAAATGCATCCAACCTTGAACAACATTGAATTCTAGTATGAGATTTGTCATGTCCATTAATTTCCCTTAACAAGATGTTGTAGTCAGGCTCGTTGTAACAATGCTTTCCCAACATTTATAACCTCACTAAAGTAAGGATAAATTGTCTCATTTATTTCCTCAAGTTGAGGGTAGCATTGTGGACGTTGTTGGTGGCATCGAGAACTTTTTGGAGTTTTTGAGAGACTAATGGCTTCTATTGTTTCGTTAAGAAACTACGCCATTCCCTTGCATTTCCTTCCATTGTCGGGGATGTCCAACCTATATGTGATGCCATGTGCTGCAATAGATTTCAACTTCTTTAATGTTTCATCTCCAAACTCCACAAACATTTCCAACATAGATAAATTCGATGACATTTTCATGTTCTTGAAGAATGTGGAGAGATTTCAATCAACATTAATTTGTTTACCTTTCTTGTTCCACATAGTTGATAGTTGCATGTTCTTGGCGGATGTGGGAAGATTTTGATCCAGGTTAGTTGTTTACGTTTCTTTATCCACATAGTTGGGAATTTCATGTTATTGGCGGATGTGGGGAGATTTCAATCAAAATAGTCTATTCACTTTTTTTGTTTCACAAAGTTGTTGATTTACTGGCCATGACATTTAAATAATTTCAACTATTACCTTAGGTAATGCAATTAACTATTAGAATAATGAGGTGGATGAAACCCTTGATTTATAGGACCATTTGAATGATCAAATATGACTTTGTCATATGGAGAAAGTCAGTTATGCAACCATTTAAATGTTTTTTCATGCCACACCCCAACTTTAGGGAAAGTCAGTTATGCAAACATTTAAAGAAATTATGACTAACGTGAAGACAACGGATGGTGTTAACTCTTACTAATAGCTATGCACTGCTAATCCCTTTGGACGTTGAGCCCAATGATTTTCTTTGGGATGGACATTCTATCTATTTACCTTTTTTAATTGAGGTGATGATTTAATATGATCAAGTTTGACTTGATCAATTCCTTGAGTTGTGTTTTTTTATTCTTGAGACCATTTGAATGATCAAATGTGACTTTGTCACTATTTTATGGGAGATCACACTTTACTTATTTTATTCATATGAGGACCGTGGTGAAATGACTTTTCATTGAAGTTGCATTGGAGATGGAGAAAGTTATCTTGAAACTGAAATGAACTTTGCAATTATATTTAATATGTGAATTCGATAAATATAAGGAGCTTCTCTAATACACTATCGTTCCTTATATTTCTAAATTTCTCATGTTAAATATAAGTTGTAGAGTTCATTTTAGTTTAGATATGACTTTGTCCATCTCCAATGCGACATCAATGAAAAGTCATTTCACCATGGTCCTCATATGAACAAAACAGTCTCGAGAATAAAAACGCATAACTTGAAAAATTGATAAAGTCAAACTCAATCATATTAAATCATCGTCTAGATTAAAGAGGGTGAATAAATGGAATGTCCATCCCAAAGGCAATAATTGGTCTCAACGTTCAAATGAATTATCATGTTTAGCTATTAATAAGAGTTAATACCATGCATTTTTTTCACGACACTTGAAATTTCTTTAAATGCTTGCATAACTAACTTTCCCTAAAGTTCAGATGTGGCACGAGAAATATTTTAAATGTCTCCATAACTAAATTTTTCCAAATGACAAAGTTATATTTGATCATCCATATGGTTCTATAAATCAAGGAGTTGATCAACCGCATCATTCTAATAATAAATTGCATTATCTAAGGTAATGATTGAAGTTACTGGAATACCATGTGGCCAATAAAGCAACAACTTTGTGGAGCAAGAGATGTAAACAAATTAATCTTAATTGAAATATTTATACTTCCGTCAAGAACATGAAAATTCCAACTCTATGGAGCAAGAAAGGTAAACGAACTAATCTTGGTTGGAATCTACCCACATCTGCCAAGAACATGAAAATGCCAACTCTATGGAGGAAGAAAGGTAAACGAACTAATGTTGATTGGAATCTCCCCACATCTGCCAAGAACATGCAAATGTCATCGAATGCATGTGTTGGAAATGCATATGGAGTTTGGAGAGGAAACATTAAAGAAACTGAAGTCCACTACATCACATGACATTAGATATATGTTGGACATCTCCAATGATGAAAGAAAATGCAGGAAATGGTGTAGCTATCGAAAGAAGCAATAGAATCCATTAGTCCCTCAAAAGCACTAGAAATTCCGCTACGCCACAAAGGTAAATAGATAGAATGTCCATCCCAAAGAAAATCATTGGGCTCAACATCCAAAGGGATTAGAAGTGCATAGCTATTAGTAAGAGTTAACACCATGCATTGTCTTCACATCAGTCGTAATTTATTTAAATGTTTGCATAACTGACTTTCCCTAAAGTTGGGGTGTGGCATGAAAAAACATTTAAATGGTTGCATAACTGACTTTCTCGAGATGACAAAGTCGTATTTGATCATCCAAATGGTCCTATAAATCAAGGGTTTCATCCACATCCTTATTCTAACAGTTAATTGCATTAACTAAGGTAATAGTTGAAATTATTTAAATGTCATGGCCAGTATAGCAACAACTTTGTGAAACAAAAAAAGTGAATAGACTATTTTCATCGAAATCTCCCCACATCCGCCAATAACATGAAATTGCCAACTATGTGAATAAAGAAAGGTAAACAACTAACCTTGATCAAATTCTTCCCACATCCGCCAAGAACATGCAAATATCAACTATGTGGAACAAGAAAGGTAAACAAATTAATGTTGATCGAAATCTCGCCACATTCGTCAAGAACATGAAAATGTCATCGAATTTATCTATGTTGGAAATGTTTGTGGAGTTTGGAGATGAAACATTAAAGAAGTTGAAACCTATTGCATCACATGGCATCAAATATATGTTGGACATCCCCGACAATGGAAGGAAATGCAAGGGAATGGTGTAGTTGCTTAAAGAAACAATAGAAGCCATTAGTCTCTCAAAAACTCCAAAAATTTATCGATGCCACCAACAACGTCCACGATGCTACCCTCAACTTGAGGAAAGCAATGAGACAATTTATCCTTACTTCACTGAGGTTATAAAGGTTGGGAAAACATTGTTACAATGAGCCTGACTACAACATCTTGTTAAGGGAAATTAATGGACATGACAAATCTCATACTATAATTCAATGTTGTTCAAGGTTGGATGCATTTATTAATTGTCTCTCCTATGCGTTTTACATTATGGATCATGCTATTTTCTTGGTTTTGAGGATATATTACTACTTATAGTTCTTAGTCATGTTTCCCTTGAACAAAGAACTAATTTTGGGTCCCTTTCTCGACAAATTAGGTTTTTAATATGGCTTTAGGAAATTAAACCTTGTTTATTGAGTCTTTTCTCCTTCGATTGGTCCTCCAATCAATATGAAGAGTCTATCAATGTCTCCTATATCACACACTTGTATCATTGTTCATTCTTGATTCCATGTTGGCCAAGTCACTTTTGTATTGTACTTGTGTTCAAGGGAAGTTTTAGCATGTGTCAACCATTCATCAAACTTTCTAACTTATTATGTCGACCTTCCCAATTGTCAAGTCATTCTCAGTATCAACATGTATCTCTATCATATACTTGTACTAATATGGAAGGTCCTCATTGACTTTTTGTTGGTCAGTCGTCTCTTATCAACTCCGACACATTGCTTTGAGAGTTTGACCTAAAGTAGCACTCTAAGCCAACTTTCATCATTATTAGGTTATCTTGCACTCAACAAATGACATTTCATCAAATGTCATTCATTGAATGGTTTCCCATGTGTTCAACATCAAGAGCTCTATTCACACTTTGGGATTTGTTCTGTCAATGATTTTCCTTATTGGTTGTTTCTTAGAGGGTCTCTCTTGTGCACTATTCCATTTGGTGTTCTTCCAATTTTTCATCCTAGTGCTTCAAAATCATTGGATTTTTTCTTCCTCGTGTTGGATGATGGGGGATGTTTTAATTTCCTACTTCCAACCAATCTCTTCCCATCAACTTCAACTCATTTGCTATGGGATTGAGATCTAGAGACTTTATAGTACCTTTAAGCTTGTTATTATCAATGGTTAGGTCCTTTGCTATTGACATTGGGAATACATCAATGTCCCCAATTGATATATTCTATAAGTGTTCAATGACAGCTCATTTATTCACTTGTTAGNCATGCAAATATCAACTATGTGGAACAAGAAAGGTAAACAAATTAATGTTGATCGAAATCTCGCCACATTCGTCAAGAACATGAAAATGTCATCGAATTTATCTATGTTGGAAATGCATCAGAGGGCATCACATATATGTTGGACATCCTCGACAATGGAAGGAAATTCAAGGGAATGGTGTAGTTGCTTAAAGAAACAATAGAAGCCATTAGTCTCTCAAAAACTCCAAAAATTTCTCGATGCCACCAACAACGTCCACGATGCTACCCTCAACTTGAGGAAAGCAATGGGACAATTTATCCTTACTTCACTGAGGTTATAATGGTTGGGAAAGCATTGTTACAATGAGCCTGACTACAACATCTTGTTAAGGGAAATTAATGGACATGACAAATCTCATACTATAATTCAATGTTGTTCAAGGTTGGATGCATTTATTAATTGTCTCTCCTATGCGTTTTACATTATGGATCATGTTATTTTCTTGTTTTTGAGGATATATTACTACTTATAGTTCTTAGTCATGTTTCCCTTGAACGAAGAACTAATTTTGGGTCCCTTTCTCGACAAATTGGGTTTTTAATATGGCTTTAGGAAATTCAACCTTGTTTATTGAGTCTTTTCTCCTTCGATTGGTCCTCCAATCACTATGAAGAGTCTATCAATGTCTCCTATATCACAGACTTGTATCATTGTTCATTCTTGATTCCATGTTGGCCAAGTCACTTTTGTATTGTACTGGTGTTCAAGGGAAGTTTTAGCATGTGTCAACCATTCATCAGACTTTCTAACTTATTATGTCGACCTTCCCAATTGTCAAGTCATTCTGAGTATCAACATGTATCTGTATCATATACTTGTACTAATATGGAAGGTCCTCATTGACTTTCTGTTGGTCAGTCATCTCTTATCAACTCCGACACATTGCTTTGAGAGTTTGACCTAAAGTAGCACTCTAAGCCAACTTTCATCATTATTAGGTTATCTTGCACTCAACAAATGACATTTCATCAAATTTCATTCATTGAATGGTTTCCCATGTGTTAAACATCAAGAGCTCTATTCACACTTTGGGATTTGTTCTGTCAATGATTTTCCTTATTGGTTGTTTCTTAGAGGGTCTCTTTTGTGCACTATTCCATTTGGTGTTCTTCCAATTTTTCATCCTAGTGCTTCAAAATCATTGGATTTTTTCTTCCTCGTGTTGGATGATGGGGGATGTTTTAATGTCCTACTTCCAACCAATCTCTTCCCATCAACTTCAACTCATTTTCTATGGGATTGCGATCTAGAGACTTTATAGTACCTTGAAGCTTGTTATTATCAATGGTTAGGTCCTTTGCTATTGACATTGGGAATACATCAATGTCCCCAATTGATATATTCTATAAGTGTTCAATGACAGCTCATTTATTCACTTGTTAGAATGTACTAGGTACCTTGATACATCAATGAGTGATAATCAAATGGTAATTCACATGGTGTAGCCTCATATCTTCCCATTCTATTATATCCTTAACCCTAGTCATAAAGATGAATATATATATAAGACTAAACATTCTACAAATTCAATTTTGTAACTTTGATTTAATTATAACAATAAATACAACACCCTCAACTTTATTATATCCAAATTATACAACGTAATATTTATAAATAAAAATTTTAAAATAAATAATACAAATATAAATCAAAGTCCAAAACATATTCTTTCATTTTCATTCTTCTACCAAATCAATGCAATACATGTATGTATTCATTTTCATTATTCTACCAAATCAATGCCACTAGGAAGGTAAGATGGATGTCTTTGTTTCGAGCAATTTCAAAAATTAGATCCAATTTGCCGCACATAAGAGTTTCTATTTAACTTTCACAAAAAAACATAGGAGTTTATACTTAAAATGCACAATTCTTTTTAGTTGTATTTGCCAAAAGTTTCTATTTAAATTGTACAATGGTTTTTACTTTACAAGTAAAGTTTACAATTTCCCATTAAAAACTTTTTGTTTGGTTGAACATTGAAAATGAATCTTTAAAATCAATTTACAATTCTAATTTAAACTATATAAGATTTTTTAATAAATAAAAAAAAAAAAAAATTGTTAAGTTTAAAATGAAAAAATATCACCTTTAAATGAAATAAAAAAAACTATAATGATTCTTCAAACCACAATTGAATTAAATAACAATAGTTGAATTGAAATGTAATAAAAGCTATGATTCCTCTTCAAACCATATTTGCTATATTCCATTTGTTATATTTTGGAACATTGTGTTCTTTTGGGTTCAATTAAATAATAATAGTTGAATTGAAATGTAATAAAAGCTATCATTCCTCTTCAAACCACATTTTCTATATTCCATTTGCTATATTTTAGAACATTGTGTTCTTTTGGGTTGAGGATTAAAATGAAATGGCATGAAAAACATTTAAAATGCAGTTGAAAATAAATTGAAAACAAGGAATTTTACTCATTGAATTACATGAGTCCTTTTAGACAGACAAGGTCCTTCCTAACATTTTCACTTATAAATCTAATCCAATCATCCCTTCTATGTAAAACTTTGGTCTCCACAAAGAGGAAGGAAATTATTCTACATAGGCTCAACCACAAGTAGCACAACTTTCCACAAAGTTTTATTATTTGGGCCTTAAATCTTGCCAAACATAATAACAAGATCACAATTGGAAACATCCTACAAGAGTAAACATGTCAGACCAAATCTTAAGTAAGAAGTCCCGTATGGAAATACAAGCACAAAATTCTCTATTATATTAAAAATATAATTTTGTTCTCTTATCAAGAATACATGAGAGTCAAAAAGTCCATAAAACACCAAACAATGTTCTTTCAGCCAACAAATGTGAAAGGAAAGTGTGCGACTGTTACACGATAAATATGTGAAAGGAAAGTGTGTCTACCATCAATCTACCTGAATAGACAACTAGGATCTGAAAATGTAAATGCTAATATAGATTTAGAACAATAGGTGGGCCCCCTTGCCCATCCACCCAATGGTTGTAGGTGATTTTACCAGCTAGTTTTTAGAGTGCAGCTTTTGAAAGTGAATGTGCTTCTTTGTTGTACTCTATAGATATGTATGGGTGAAACTAAACTTTCTGAAGAGAGGTTGTAGCTCTTTGATTCTATTGTGCCAACCCAAAAGAGAGATGACTTGTAGGTCTACTGGTTAGTGTCGCTGGAAAGAAACAGAAAAGTTTTTGACAATGGAAATCCGGCTACAAACAAAGTTGTATACCAAACACTAGGTATGCTCAAGTGGATTCCAAGAACAAAGCAAAGAAAAATGTCATGATCCATATGATTCGTATTTTAGAGAGTTTGCCTAGAGGATGGTTTGATGGTGATGCACAGTGAAATGGCCTCTAGAGTGGAGAGTGGAGCAGGGGGCTTGATAAACTTATCATCAATTTCACATTTCAGATGGACCTTCAACTGTGGCCCTAGCATCAACACTAGGGATCAATTATTGGGTGCCTAGGCAACTCTTCATCTGGCATCTAGATTAGACATTGATGAACATAAATCTATGGTGATTCTAGAACTGGAATAGATTGGATGAACAACAAAGAAAAACTACAGGTCATCTCTTTTTTGGGCTCTCATCTCTCTTTTGGGCTGGGAATAAGAGGGCTACAACCTCTCTCCAGGAAGCTAAGTTGTACATCATACATAGGGCTTTACAAAAGAACATATTACCGAAAGGGCTTTACATGTCAAATTTAGGGTTAAAAATTAAAAAAGGGTTAACATGTAAGACTTAAAAGTAGAATAACAATGGAAATCCAGGTTCCTGAGAATAAAGATCCTTAAACATAAAGAGCTAGCATTATAACAACCAAATTTGACTACCATTAGATCAAACACTATTAACATTACAACAAATAAAATTGATATTATCAAAAGTCTAATCTCTAACCCTAGCCACCTTAATCAACTACCATGTGAATCTTGCAGCATTAACCCTAATTCGTTCACATCACAGCAGAGGAAACCATGATGACCTCTTAGCTCTAAATCTCAAATATTGTCAAGGAGGTAAAACCAACAGAATGCGCAAAGCAGAGCATAATATCAAAATAACATAATGATTGAGTTTCAAGATCAAACCTAGATCTAAATAACTCTAATCTAAATTTATTTATAAAATTCAAATAAATAAATCGGTTAATCTCATCAATGTTAACGAGGAAAAGATAAAAGCAATCCTACCRCTGCATAATCTTAACTTCCATACCACCAATCTCCAAATCTAAACTTACATGCCACCAATCTATAACMCTGCATATACTACAAGATTACATTACCAAATCTGTACAGCCTATTATGTACTGAGGTACAATAGAACATAAACAAATTAACCAAAAACAAATACTGTGGTACCTTAAAACAGAGGTTAAGAATTTGATTATATTTTTGCCTCTAATGTCAAAGAATTTCTTCATAGATTTAACATGTTATCTGTCGGGATAAGAATTTGATTCTATTTTGGCCTTCTAATGTTGAAGAATTTCTTCAGCAATCTAACATTTTACCTGCAGCAATCTAACATTTAACCGATAAGAATTTGATTCTAATTTGGCCTTGTAATGTTGAAGAATTTCTTCAGCAATCTAACATGTTACCTGCAGCAATCTAACATGTAACCGATAAGAATTTGATTCTAATTTGACCTTGTAATGTTGAAGAATTTCTTCAGCAATCTACCGAGCAGAGATGAGATGTTCATGGGGATGATAGGCTGGCAGAATTTCTTTCTTTCTTGGGGAAATACTTGACTGCTCCAGTCACCACTGTATAGAACTAGGTTCCTCCATTAACAATGCTATAGCTTTTGAGCTATCTTCCAAACCCATTAATTTATTTAGCTCTAGCATAGACTTTGTGGCCATTGATATTAGCGAGTCTAAGGTATGTCCACCCTTCTCACAGCCCAATTCTTTTGTCAGCTTTATCAATCTCTTTGTAAATGGTAATGTCCAATCCACCGCAGCTCCCATGGATCTGAAGTCAAAATTTTTACTAAGGTCATCTAATCGTTGTCTACATTCTTTTGACACCTCCAATTTACAACGTTCTTTTACTGANGGTTAATCTCATCAATGTTAACGAGGAAAAGATAAAAGCAATCCTACCGCTGCATAATCTTAACTTCCATACCACCAATCTCCAAATCTAAACTTACATGCCACCAATCTATAACACTGCATATACTACAAGATTACATTACCAAATCTGTACAGCCTATTATGTACTGAGGTACAATAGAACATAAACAAATTAACCAAAAACAAATACTGTGGTACCTTAAAACAGAGGTTAAGAATTTGATTATATTTTTGCCTCTAATGTCAAAGAATTTCTTCATAGATTTAACATGTTATCTGTCGGGATAAGAATTTGATTCTATTTTGACCTTCTAATGTTGAAGAATTTCTTCAGCAATCTAACATTTTACCTGCAGCAATCTAACATGTAACCGATAAGAATTTGATTCTAATTTGGCCTTGTAATGTTGAAGAATTTCTTCAGCAATATAACATGTTACCTGCAACAATCTAACATGTAACCGATAAGAATTTGATTCTAATTTGGCCTTGTAATGTTGAAGAATTTCTTCAGCAATCTACCGAGCAGAGATGTTCATGGGGATGATAGGCTGGCAGAATTTCCTTCTTTCTTGGGGAAATACTTGACTGCTCCAGTCACCATTGTATAGAACTAGGTTCCTCCATTAACAATGCTATAGCTTTTGAGCTATCTTCCAAACCCATTAATTTATTTAGCTCTAGCATAGACTTTGTGGCCATTGATATTAGCGAGTCTAAGGTATGTCCACCCTTCTCACAGCCCAATTCTTTTGTCAGCTTTATCAATCTCTTTGTAAATGGTAATGTCCAATCCACCGCAGCTCCCATGGATCTGAAGTCAAAATTTTTACTAAGGTCATCTAATCGTTGTCTACATTCTTTTGACACCTCCAATTTACAACGTTCTTTTACTGAGCTCATGTGGTTGGAGATCGCTTGGACGTTGTTGGGACGGTGATTTGGTAGTCCGCTTCGTCGCTTTTCCACAGATATATTCAGAGCCTCTCATTGTTAGGCTTTCTTTCTTCCCTCGCCATAACCCAGTGGGGGAAATGCAATGCAACTTTACAAATCTAATTCTCAGCAAAGGATATCCTGGAACTCCAAAATTGCATAAAAAAGCCTCCATTATTAATTCGTTCTTGCATAGGATATCTTTGCAACACAAATACTATTCCAAGATTACCGGAAAGGTCGACCTTAAATAAAATTGGACACGTCATAGTTTCATCTGTACTAATCACTCTTACGTGAGCTCATTTAAGAGGAACTCCAAAATTGCATAAAAAAGCCTCCATTATTAATTCGTTCTTGCATAGGATATCTTTGCAACACAAATACTATTCCAAGATTACCGGAAAGGTCGACCTTAAATAAAATTGGACACGTCATAGTTTCATCTGTACTAATCACTCTTACGTGAGCTCGTTTAAGAGGGAAGATGGTTGCTCAAATTTATATTATAAATTAGATGTTGTCCTCAATTAAAATTAGATTATAAATTAGTGTATGAATTAGTGTATGAGACTTTTTGTTTGTGAGACAAGGGATTGGGTTAGAGATCTATCTAAATGTACAAATTCTATCCCTTTAGATTTGAATTTATGTTCTTCTAAAAAGAAACCATGTTCTAAACCATTACATTCACTCAAACTCTACTATTAATTCTCTACTTACATAAACTTTACTACTATGTATAACATTCTTTATTTATATAAACTCAATCACTCAAATCTAAAGTTTCAACAAATTTTTGATATGAAAAAGTATATCCAAAAAATCTAAAATTTAAACTACCAGAAAGCAACATTACTGCTTAGACAATCAACAAAATACAACATTCCTTCAACGACTCCTCAAAATGTTTGCATTAAATGGACATTTTCACCATTCACTGCTAATGTGGGCAACGTTCCTCCATTGCCCGTCAATTTGTTTCACCAGTACTTTCCTATAAAGCTAAAAGTGTAGCAAATTATTTCCAAGGATTTCAACTAAATACATAGTAAATACCCAATCTTACCAACGATCACAGGCGAATCTCGGCACCATTTAAGACATCAAGGCAAAAGAGGCGACATTCTATTTAAAATGGGGAAGAATGAAGAGATTCGAGTACCTGATTTGATCTTTATAATAATAATCCACTCCAAGACGTCATTTGATTGGCTACTTCAAACGGGTTAGTTCCGCAATGCGTTGTCCTCTTGGGTTTAATCCATTCTTACCTTGTACTCTAATGGCGTCTAATTTAGTCTTCTACGCTCCATTCAAGGCCCTGAGAAGGATTCGCGTGTGCTATAGCAGGCGAGGATTCTAGTTAAGTATATGAGTTACACCAATATACCATGCACAATATATGAGAAATAATCAATAGTTGTTGTTCAAGGGAAGTAATGACTTCCAAAAGTAGCTCCAACTTCCAAATATAAAGGGAGGGATAAACCTCCAAGAGGAAGATACAATCCTCCAATATCAAGAGAGGGTTCACCTCTCCATGCTTGCCCCTTCCTTCCACCCAAGAATATATGAGAGATATTAAAACTTTACATTAAATCATCACCATCAACCAACCATCACATAGAACGCGATCATGCTTCCTCAGACTTCTTCAACTTCTGCAATTCTTCAATTCTTAGAATACTCTGATCCTATAGATAACAGTAGTTGATGTATTCTCTGAAACTCCTTCAAGTTTCAGTCTTTGAATCCTCCCCAAAAATAAGTTATAGAGAGAATGGTAGACCTTATTCAATTATGGTTTATTAAGGAGAGCGAACTTGTACAAAATGCCCCACCCCCAATATTTAATATCTGATTTTGAAAATCTCACAAAAGAAACTACAACCCGTACTATTTCCAGTGAAATTTTTTTCATGTCATTTGGATTCTCTATGGAGAAGTTATGACGGTTTTACCACCTGTTTATGACTAGCTTGAGGACTAGTCAAAAAAACATATCTTCCAGAGAGTATATCTCCAAAATTATAGTGAATAAAGAGCTAAATTTTTTACCACACGTACCTAGATATGTATTCTCAATACACTATCAATTTCACCATCTGAATCATTCTAGAAAAAAACGTTATAGAAAAGATGGTAAGATGACCTGTAAATAACATACCTTAGAACACATCACCAAAAGACTTCATCCTCCCTTGAAATCTGGCCTTTTTTACTTCGGATTTCCTGGAATTTGACTTATGTGTGTAAAATGAATGTATAATGATATGTATTTATACCCTTTATGTCACTTCCTTTTAACATTAGGGCTGACTTGGCACTTTCTTATTTTGTAATTCTTTTCTTTAATTATCTTCAGGGTCGCCATGTACTTCCTTTTTCAATTCACTTTGTCATATTCAAAAATTCATTTCTCCTCAACCATGAGGATCCACGTGACGTACCACCTACCACCGGAAACAACATGATGTATACTATCCATCCAAGGGTGTTGTGTCTACATATGCACTCTCCTTCATTTCCAAATACCTTCGTCAATCTTGCAGTCCAAAACCAATGACTAGGGTTGACATAAATGACAACAACCAATCTTCCAACAATCTCCCCCTTTGTCATTGATGGAAACAATCATTCTCCCAGGTGAAATCACGAAGGTGGATTAGACTTTCGTGACAATCAGGTCTCCAAAATTCCGAAAAACATTTTTTCGGCCGAACTAATAATCTTTTTCGGCCGAAAGATATTATTTTCAGCCGAACTACTTTTCTGTCGAAAACATAAACGTCAAATCGAACGGTGCAATAATAGTCCCCTCGACTTCCGTATAAAAATTTGGTCAGCCGGATATTTTTTTTCCGGCAATAAGTTTTCGGCCGAACTATATTTCGGCCAAAAAATAGTTCGGCCGAACTATTTTTCGGCCTAACTATCTTTCGGTTGAAATATTGTTTATATATTACCAACACATTGATGTTGGAATGTTTTACGCAAATTTGTGTCGTTTTCCGCCGTGTTGTCGTGTGTATGCTGCTGTGTTTTCGTTTGTTGTATGTTGTTGTGTTGTCGTGAGGAGGTCGTCGGTTGGTCGCGAGCACAGCGGATGGGAGCGCAACTGAGGTAGGAGCTGGGGTTGTCATTGCAGTTACAACGGGTAAGTTTTGAAACCGTTTTTTTTTTAATTTTTTGTTATCCTAGTTTCAACTATATGTTTGGACTGTTTTGGACTATTAGTTTAGTTTTTCTCCATCGAAAAACAATTTTTAGTACCGTAGCGTTCGAATGTATGTTTAGTTGTTAATACCGTAGCTTTGGACTATATATAGGTATGTTACAGAACATAACGAAAGTTTCCCAGAGTTCAGCAGCTAGTTTGGTTCTATTAAATAAAGTCATGTTTACTGTGTCTTTGGTTGTTTCGTTCTGTGTTATTAATGGTTACACAACCCGATATAGATACAAATGCTTTGTCTGAGACTTTTTTTTTTATATCTCTTTGCTTTGGCATAACTCCTTTTCTGTTTGTTGTTTAACTATATGCTTTGTGGATTTTCTTGGGTTTTATATCTTAGTTAGGAACTAGATTTTCTTCTGTGTGAAATGCGTTTATATCTTAGTTAGGAAATAGGTTTTCTTCAAGTGGATGGCTCTATCCGAAAATCAAATCTCTTGATTCTGTGAATATACCACTCGATGCTTATCGTGACTCACTTTTGTTTTGAAGAGCATGGGAAAATTTAGTAGGATTATCAACTGTGTGTATAGAGAGTTCTTTTAAAAAAAATAAAGTATTTCCAGCATTCGACCTGTAACCTTATTACTTGTGGTCCACGTCATTATACTTTGAAGATTTAGGTTGTAAGGTGATTGTTCAAACAAACCCTCAAGCCCGTTTGATTTATACTCACAGTGGGTTTATATATTAATTTCCTTAGGTTTTGTGCTCTTTAAGAAAAATGTTGTGTGTAACTCAATTGAATTTCTATTTTTGTCACCAATCCCTAGATTTAAGAAACTAGTTTTGGTGTCCTGTAACTCTATATTTTTTGAGCTAGAGTAGAGGATAATGCCTCTGTGTGATTATTCTCTACCTTCTGCAACTTTTATCATGCTCGAAAAATTTTGATTACTGGTCAAAATCACTTTTTTAGTGTAAGGAAGGAATTTTAAGTATTTCGAACTTTGTTCTTGCATTGTGTGTTTTGAAACTTCAATATAGAGTTATTGCATTTAGGTTTTTTAACCGTTTAAATATTACTCATGAACATTTTTTTAAGTCCAGCTATATTAACTCATTCCTCAACTAACATGCATATATGATTAGTTTAACCAGCCTCTGCTATGCATTTTAGTTCCTTCAACAGATAACCCATTTCTTATCATTTTAAATGGTATTTGTTTTTAATTTTATTTCTGAACTTATAAAGAATAAAAGTTATATTTTTTTACATGGATACGATTTATATGCTATCATTTTAATCACTATTACAGTTTATTTGTAGCTATTATAACACATGCAATTCAGTTTTTCTTTCACCTACTTTTGCTTATAGTTATTGTTCCTATTTTAACTGTTTTAAATAAAAAATAAATTAAAGTTTTAAGAGATTGTAATGACATAATTTACCAGTTATTAAATGTTTACATGTCAATAATCATTATTGTATCTTACATTAGTTTAACCGCCCTGGAATTTATTTCTTCATTTTCCTTTTATATAAAATTTAATTATTACTTTTTTCAATCAAACCATTGGAATGAAAAAAATTGTTATTTTTTATATTTTTGTGTTTAAAGTTGTTTCTGGTTTAGTTAATAAAAAAGTTTTTATAAAGTTAGTTTTTTTCTTATAAAGTTAGTTTTTTTTATAAAGATGCTTGAAAAAAATGCTTATGCTTATTTTTTTCTTATGCTTATGCCAAATAATTAGTTATGTAAA
>JZKD02S0421874.1:87844-97949 GCA_000966675.3 Picea glauca | reverse complement strand
AATATCACACTCCCTGACTCAATCCGGAGTCCAAGGGTTTCGTCGATGCCTCGACATCCTCCAGGTCAAAAACCCTACACACTCAAATAAACTGAGTCAATAGAACCTGTATACATCAATATTAAAATATCATGTCATCAATCATAACGCATCATCATCAAGGTTAAGTGGTTCATCATCATAAAAATCCAGATCACTTGCGAGCAAGTGTCCTCAAAGAATAAGTTTTGTCAGTGCGCCAGAGTGGGATGTTACATACACCCCCTCTTGGTCCAAACTTCATCCCGAAGTTTCTCAGTATAAATGTCGAAATAAATGTACCACAATATCATAAGTCTATCTATCAAACAAAAATGGAAACTGCTGGTGCATATCATATGCGTCCTCCCAGGTCGTCGTGTGCAGACTATAACTGTCCCACTGGACCTTGACCTGATCTACCATTCACCATCGTAACTGTCGAATGTGATGATCTAAAATGCAGACTGGCTCAGTCGTGAGTGCTCCCTCGTCCGATACCTACAAGGAACTCATGTCAATCACGTGTGTAGGATCACTAATATAATGTCTCAAAACTGATACATGAAAAACATCGAGCATACGCCTCAAAGAATCATGCAAGGCTAGTCTATAGGCCATGGGCCCCTTTCTCTCCATAATCTCGAAAGGTCCCATGAACCTAGGAGAGGGTTTAGCTCCCTTTCCAAACTTTATCGAACTCTTATGCGGTTTAACCCGCAAGAAGACTCGATCGCCGACCTCGTAACTACGGTCGACTCGGTGCACATCGACATAACTCTTCTGCCGATTCTGCACTTCTTTTATTCTTTGTCTTATGGTTTTCATTTTCTCTTCCATTTCTTGGATCGCTTCTGGTCCCACCAGGACCCTATCCTCAAGTCGATCCCAACTCAAGGGCGTCCGACATGGTCACCCATAAAGAAACTCAAAAGGAGCCATCTTAATGGTGCTCTGGTAACTGTTGTTATAAGCGAACTCCACTAGAGGAAAGAATTCCTCCCAACGCTTTTGTTGGTCCATCACGTACATGCGCAACATGTCTTCCAAGGTTTGGTTCGTACGTTTTGTTTGTCCATTCATCTCTGGGTGATACGCAGTACTAAAATTAAGCTGAGTTCCCGAGGCCTCTTGGAAACTCGTCCAAAATCGTCTGGTAAACACCGATCCTCGATCAGATATAATCTTCTTAGGCATGCCATGCAACCTCACAATCTCACTCATGAAAACTCTCGCTATGTCAGGTGCCTGATACGTCGTACGCACCGAAATAAAGTGAGAACTCTTCGTCAGAGTGTCTACTACTACAAAAATCGAGTCGTGTCTCCTTGTTGTTAGTGGCAATCCAACAATAAAATCCATCGAAATGACTTCCCATTTCGATTCTGGATTTTCATGTGGTTGAAGTAATCCCGTCGGGTGTCTATGTTCAGCCTTTACCTGCTGACACTCAAGACATCTAGCCATAAAGTTGACTATGTTGGCCTTCATTCCTTTCTAGAAGAACAAGGGCTTAAGGTCTGCCCTCATCTTCGTAACTCCTGGGTGAGCCATGTAAACTGCTCTATGCGCCTCGCTCAAGATCAACATCCTCAACTAGTCGTTTGGCGGTACGTAAATCCGGCCTCTAAACCTCAATAAACCATCGCTATCAAATGAATATCCCTCATATCGTGGTATCATCATAGTGTTTTGTCCGATAAAATCTTTGACATCTTTGTACCAGTCATCGTCACGTTGTAAAGCGAGAATCTTCTCACGTAGATTCGTCTGAAGAGGCAACAATGAAAACATCTGTGGTCTCCGACTCAAAGCATCCACCACTCGGTTCAATGTTCCCTTTATGTAAGTAATATTGAAGTTGTACTCGCTAAGCAATTCTGACCAACGCCATTGTCGCGCGTTCAGGTCGCTTTGCGTGAAAATGTGTTGTAGTCCACAATGATCAGTTTTTATTTCAAGTTTTTATCCAACAAGGTAGTGTCTCCAAACCTTCAAGTCATAAACGATGGATAATAACTCCAAATCATGCGTCACGTAGTTCTCCTCATGCCTTCTCAGCTTCCTCGAAATGTAAGAAATCACTAGTCCGTCATGCATCAAGACTCCGCCTAAACCTTCCTTGGATGCGTCAGTGCATACCAAGAAGTCAGCGTCCATGTTAGGGACCTTTAGTATCGGTTCTGTTGTCAACAACTCTTTAAGCCTCCTAAACGCTTCCGCGCATTTCTCTGTCCAAACAAACTTCTTGTTTTTCCTCTGCAATTTCGTGATCGGATTTTCTATCCTTGAAAATCCTTCGACAAACCATCATTAGTATCCTGCTAAACCCATAAAACTACACACTTCTGTGACATTCGTCGGCGCAGGCCATTCCATAATAGCCTCAACCTTGGCTGGATCCACGAAGATACCTTCGTCGGAGATGACATGCCCTAAGTAGTGAATCCTCGATTGATAAAAAGAGCATTTGGACAGCTTCCCATATAATTTGTGCTCTCGGAAACACTGTAGTACCAAGCACAACTGCTCGTCATGTTCCTCCATCATCTAAGACTAGATCAAAATATTGTCAATGAATACTTGGAAGAACTTGTCCAAGTACTCGCGGAACACCCCGTTCATCAAGATCATAAATACCCCTGGGGCATTTGTCAGTCCAAATGGTAAAACAATAAATTCGTAATGTCCAAATCTTGTCTTAAAAGTGGTCTTAGGGACGTCATCCTCCTTGATCCGTAACTGGTGATACCCTGATCACAAATCGATCTTAGAGAACACCGTCGCACCCTTCATTTGATCAAACATATCGTCAATTCTTGGTAAGGGGTATTGATTCTTGATCGTAGCCTTGTTCAGTGGATGATAGTCAATGAAAAGCCTCCACGATCCATCCTTCTTCCGAATGAAAATAACAGGTGCACCCCACGGTGACACACTAGGACGTATCAGTCCCAGGTCCAGCAACTCCTTCAGTTGCATTTTTAACTCTTGCAACTTTGGGGTCGACATCCGATAAGGCATTCTCTCTATTGGTTCAGTCCCCAGTTTTAGGTCTATAGTAAACTCCAATTCTCTTTCTGGCGGCATCCCAGGAAACTTCTCTGGAAATACATCCGCAAACTCCTTCACCACTGGAAGGTGTTCTAGACCTTCTGCTACTCACTTTTCATTTAGCGCAAGGATCGCATAAAGTTTTCACCCCTTGCGCATACTCTTTTGTAACTGTAAGGAAGAGACGAACCTCAGGGATACTCCCTAGTTCCGTCCTACTATCACACATCTCTGTCCTTCATCATCGACTAAGCTCAACCATTTCATATTACAATTGAGTATCGCCTCATGCGATTCCAACCAATCCATGTCGATTACGACGTCATAAGAACCTAAGAACGTGACGTACAAGTTGACCCTTGTGACAAACTCTCCCATGTTAAGGGCACATCCCGTAACCTTTCCTCCAACTTTCTATTTGGCTCCCGAAGCCATCTCCACGAAGCTAAACTCGTCCTGTTCAACTGCCTTGACCTTAATCCTTTTTAGTGTTGCACCAGAAATGAAAATCTCAGTAGCTCCTGGGTGTATCAAAATACTAAGGGTCTGATCAGCGACAGTACCTGTCGTCTCGAGCACAGTCTATTGGTGCTCTGCCTGGAAGTTATTCACCGCTGCATGAATCCGATGGGCCTTGCCCATATCTCCCACTATAGTAGGTCCAGCTGATCCAGACGCCCTGGTCCTCTCCACAGGACAGTCGCGCTGGTAGTGTGGCTCCCCACACGTCCAACACCGCTTCTTCGGCCCAGTAGTCCTGGTACCTGAAGTAGAAGATGACGGCCCACTGGCCTGGAACCCTAGTCTGTTCTGCTGAACATGCCTAAACTGTTGCTGCTGCGAGCGACACTGTTGCTGCTGCTGTGGTCCTCGGTAAGGTTTCCGCTACTGAGGTGGTGGTCATCGAGGTGTAGTGAACGTGGATCCCCTATGGAAGCCACAATATCCCAGCGTATGTCTCGCCGGTGTCTGATGTTGCGGTGTACCAGTGGAACCCTGCCCTGTTGGGCTCGATAGAGTCCTGGTCTGACCCCCGCTGATAAGCTTCTCCTCTGCTATGAGGGCCTTTTGGACAATGTCGTGCAAGGTTTGAGGAATCATAATCCTAACCTTTGCACGTAGGCTATCGTTAAGGCCAAACACGAACCTCATGACCTAGAGCTTCTCAGTGTTCAGATGCGGAGCATACCGGAGCAGCTCCATAAAATGTGCCTCGTACTTGGGCACCGTATGACCTCCCCGTCGTAAAGCGTTGAACTCATTGAGCTGGAGCTCAATGAATTCCTATGAAATATACCTCTCTCGAAACCGTTCCTCGAACAGTTCCCATGACACGTCTTCGACGACCATGTTCAGCTATGGTAGGAGCATCTTCCACCATAGAAGAGCACTCCCCTTCAGTTGAAAGACCGCCATGCGGACCTTCATGTTGGAGGTATAGTCGCGAAGTGCGAAGCACATCGCCATATTCTCCAACCATACCTTAGTGGCTATGCCATCCGGGGCACCAAAGAACTCGGGAAATTTCACCTTCTCGAGTTCACAGTGAATGCTACCAGTAACGGCCGGTGCACACGACGGAACCTCAGCAGGTGTCGACGCCCTAGCCTCATCTCTGTCCAATCTGCTGATCAACGCCTCAAACATGTGCTGGAAAGATCTCATCATCCCCACAACATCGGCAACTGCGATCTTCTCCTGTCCAAGGACCTGTTCCCCTCCCTGGGGGTTAGAGCCCTCAAGTGTGGATGCTACTGGAGGCATCCCGCCTCCTTCCCTAGCACCCCGTAGTCTGCCTCCGTGGCATCCTCTAACCATGATTACCTGCACGCACACAATCAACTCGATCAACAACAATATAATCAAATCTAATCATGTCAATGAAAGCCGTAGCGAATCCCAAGTCGCGGGTCGAACCCCGCTCTGATACCATATGTGAAAACCTCCTCGTTATGACAACCATTCTAGTGACAGGCGCAAATATTTTTTTTTTTAAAGTGTGTGCGTGCATGTAGAAGTAACAACACACCTAACTGTACGATGCCACTCGACAACCAACAAGACGCAACCATGACAAAGAAAAACCGAAGGCATACAACGAGTAACTGCAACAATATACGATCACAGGCGTAAGACACATAGCACAGACATTAAGACATACTGGGGGTGCACAGTAAGAACACAAAGGGAAGAATCCATGGTGTTAGCGTTACTATTTCTGCACAGGAAAGTAGGGCATTTAGTCTTATGTCTTCTCGAAAGAAGATTAGACAGGCTCCTGGCTGACTTCTTAGGCAGAAACTAATAAATCTTTTAGGGAGTCGCAGTAGTGGAAATTGTGCCTTTAAACAGCCCGAGACTACTGATACGGCTCAGGATTCTTTAAACCGAAAAATCACACACATAGACATAAATACCAAGCTGCAAGAGGTGTCTATATCCCGCCCGACACAACCGACCAAGCAACCAACTGAATACTATCAAGAAGGACGACTACATCCCTTACAGAAGGTGCACGACAAGAAGGACTCCTACGATGAACACTCAAGTTCAACATTGTTTAAATGAACAACCGCCCTAATTTACTAACTCAGAGTAATTTATTGAACGTAAGTCAAGGACAGTCCACCATATGTTTATCAATAACAATAGTTACACTAACATCACACTAAGATAACCATATAGTTACATTTCTAATTACAATAACATTTCATTAACAACAATGTTCACACCTGTCAAATGATGTCAACTCTAACGTTGCAATTTTTTTATATGGCAAGTACAATACACATTCATATTCAACAATATAATCCAATTACAAAACGTATGAACTCCTATTCACTGACATTCCTTTGCGGGTTGCAGTAACAACAGTACCTGATCAATACCTTTACACCTTGCTAACACAATTTATGATATCATTAACAATAAACCATATCCTCACCTTTATATTCTAAAATACCCTTCAAGTTGACAAACAATGACTTTAATTTTATTTGATTAAGGTAAGCATCTAGAAAAACCATTTGGTAAAATGATTACTATACTGCAAGAGTGAATGAAGAAGAATAAAGATTATATTATCTAGATTGTTTTCCAGTATTCTAATTGAAATAAGGTCATGTAATATGACTTWAAATTTTATTTGATTATTGTAAACATCTAGAAAAGACCACTTGGCAAAAGGTTTACAATACTACAAGAGTATATGAAGAAGAAATAAGATTATTTTATCTAGATTGTTTTCAAGTATTCTCATTGAAATAGGGTCATGTAATAGTGGATGTAAATGCATGGTTGAGGAACTTGTTGTTTTTCATACAAAAGAAAAGAAGTGATTCACACCTTTGAACATACATGATATAATTAAATGGTGTAGTGTTAATATATATATATATAAAGGATCAATTAAGCATTCATAGAACATTTAATCATTTATAGATCAAGTAATATGACTTAAATATGACTGAAAATATGACTGGAAATTAGATCAAGTAATACGAACTCAACAGGAAAACTGGAAACATGAAGACCTATTACACCAGGGGTGCAGCCTTTGAAAGCATTACAGTAGTAGTTTTGAAGGTTGTCTTGTATTCAAATTTTTTTTGCTTTCAACCTGATAATGCTCATTCCAAAATTAATTACACTATCATATCAAAATGTAATAGCCATGAACGAGTGTCATTCCCGGCGAGGTCAGGATATCCACGCATGAATTCGTTGATCGAGTTCAGTGCTCAAGTTAGTTACATCACATTACAATTAGATTACACATAAGTTTTAATTCTATATGTCAACCCCTCCTAAAACCAATTGATCCTTTAGCTCAAGTGAAATTAATAAATTGGTCGATAACACATTCTTCGATAAAAATAAATTTTACATCAATAGAAGTTTTATTCACATAAATGGAAATATTCACACAATGAAAAATGACAAGATAAGAATACGCTGATAAAATTCCCAACCACCAAAAAGTTTAGGGAAGGATACGTCGATTTCTCTACCCAACAATTGCTCCATAAATCATCGAAGGAAAAAGGGCCACGCTACGGATCTTAAGGAAAACGCCACGTTGCAAACATGCCAAAAATTTGTTGTTAACAGGATCTGCCATAGTTTGTTGGGCGAAAGGATTTCGTTCTTAACACGCCACAAAAAGAAAGAGGAATATAAATCAAACGTAGAATAGAATAGGGAAAACACAACTGATGAGATTAAAGCCTAGTCTGACATCAGAATGCCGAGAAGGTAACTGCAAGATTAATAACACCACCCATGCATGCAGAGGCACGCAAATAAAACTCAGATCATTAAAATGCCCACTAAACACATTGCCAGAAGATACATGATTTGCCAGAAGAAAAAAAACGAATGGCCAGGTTAAAACATTGCCAAGGAATAAAATGAAATGTCGGGTTTAAACGATTGCCGAGGGTTGAAAAAAATTGACAGAAATAAAATGGATTTCCAGGTTAAAAGATTTACCAGAAGATACAACCCAATGCCAGAGATAAAATGGATTGCCAGAGGTAAAATAAATTGCCAGGTTAACCGAATTTCCCACTGTATAACAGAACGTCACTGCATAACGGTTGCAGTACCATTGTAATAACGATTACCCATGCAATAGCAAAACACCCATAAACAAGTAAAACACAGTTCATTCAAACGCCCCACCCAACAATGAACCAACACATTACGACAATAAACCCAGCAGTAGAGTCCGCGAACTTTCAGCAATAACTCCGCAATACACACAGAATGGTGGCAATAAAAAAAAATGCAATGCCAATGAATTTATAAGACCACAATAAGGAAAAACGAAAATCCCAATGAGTTTAAAACCTCCGTGATCAATAAGAAAAACAAATTACATTCACATTGCCAGAATGGGTCCAAACCCTTTGGATCAATAAACCAAATAGTAAGCATTAAATTGCCCAACGAAACAGAGTTTTCCTATCAACAAAGGTACAACATTCACAATGGTTACCCATTCACATGAAGATCTGAGCATACATCTAAAAGTATTCTACTCTATCAGAAGTAAAAATCATACCGTTGCCTTTCGCTTGCCTCAGACGACGTCCCGCGCTCCGTGACGCTTCCCTCGCTCCGCGAATATTCTGCTTGTCGACTGTAGAATTCTCACTGGTACCTCCTAGCCAATTTCTAGGGGTACTCTGCTTCCCCCTTAGCCCCCCGAGCCGCAAAGGGGCCACACAAGTTCTAGAGATAAGACTAGCTTCTCAGCTCACCTCCACGGCTGAGCTACCACTCCAACACAGCTGAAATAAACTCAACTCCTCACAAGAAATCCATCGAGCCACAATCCGACAGCGTAACGTTACGCTAACTGTTCCCCCTCTTCCTTCTTTTCCCCTTCTTTTATAGAAATTTGAGACCCACCTACTTTCCTCAATCATTATTTAATTAATTTTTAATGACAAACCTCATAACATTCTCTGTCGTCCAAGTGTCGCTCATCCCTATGGTTCTCCAAAAATTAATTTCTTTTTAATAATTAAAATACTCCATTCCCTCACTCCCCCAAAAATTGCTCCTTAAATTTCTCCTAGGGTTCCTAGATCCCCTCTCATGCTTTTAATAACTTTCCTAAAACGAAGTTGCTGATTTTTAGTAACTCCTAAATGTTGATTCCTTTTTGCTTTTTACCCTATGTCCCCTAATTTCCATTATTAAGTTTGTTTTATTTCTAGTTTCTTTAATTCTATTATTTAATTCTCTCTTGTTATTTTTATTTTTAAACCCAAAAGATAAATGCGGTTTTTAATCTTTTCAATATATTTTTAAATTCCTAGCCTTTATACTCCCACACTTTAATAAATTTTATTTCTTCTTTATCATTTAAAATCCATGGGTTTCATTTAATTTATTTCCCTCATTACTTTACCCCCTTTACTTTTAAGAAGACTTTAATTAACACCTAGGAGGGTTTTACTTTATGCCCTAGGTTTATTTTTGTAGGATCTTTTCTTAGGGCTTGTCAAATTTATCTTAGAGATGTTTTAATTTAGGTTTTGATTTGAACAGGGCGACAATTTAATTAGGGGAGGTGTTGTAAGAATCTATCAGGAGTTAAGGTCTCAGGGTCATCTAGGTTGTCTCATCATCATCCTCAATGCGACATGCCCTTCAGGACGCACTACATGCTCCAAGGGTGCCACTCGCCTCGTTTGCTTCTGTTGCGCGACGTGCCCTTCAGGACGCACCATGTGCTCCAAGGGTGCCACTCAATGACTTGTATTTCTTTGCGTGACGTGCCCTTCAGGATGCACCACGTGCTCCAAGGGTGCCACTCGCTAACTTGTATTTCTTTGTGCGACATGCCCTTCAGGATGCACCCCGTGCTTCAAGGGTGCCATTCACCAACTTGATGAATTGGTAGACATCTATAACCCCTGGAGTCCACACCCCGCCAGCCGCCCTTGTGGGAGACTAAGGGCTCTAAGGAATAAGGCCCCCGCCTTATTGCACTCCCCTTAGAATCATCATGAGCGACTGTCGCAGTCTGCCCTCACGGCATCACGGATCCTCTCGAACTAAGTAATCATTAACCTACAGTTCGATCCACGATGAGAGTGCTAGTAGGCTGTGGCAGGGCTACTTTCCACACCTCTCCCTCAATCTCTCTGGAACTCATATGTGGCCCCTTTACTCCATATGTGAGTCTGGTCGACAAGCTATCGTCAGCCTGCATCATCAACCATCATGTCAGAACATGTCAATAGCATAGCATCAAATCAGTAAATATCATGGTAAATAAATCAACTCAATATCACACTCCCTGACTCAATGTGGAGTCCAAGGGTTCCGTCGATGCCTCGGCATCCTCTAGGTCAAAAACCCTTCACACTCAAATAAACTGAGTCAATAGAACCTGTATACAGAAATAGTAAAACATCCTGTCATCAATCATAACGCATCATCATCAAGGTTAAGTGGTTCATCATCATAAAAATCCAGATCACTTGCGAGCAAGTGTCCTCAAAGAATAAGTTTTGTC
>JZKD02S0421863.1:0-17907 GCA_000966675.3 Picea glauca | reverse complement strand
TTTAAACCCTTTCAACCCAATTAAACCAAACATATAAATTTTTAAACCCTTTCAACCCAATTAAACCAAACATATAAATTAAAGAAAACATATAACATACATTTGATTGATTGATTTCCTTTCATGAGCAAGCAAATTCAAAATTAATCTAAGATTTATTAGTACCTGCCCAAGCAGGTAGGTACTATAGTAATTGGTTGGATGTGAATATGTATTAATTCGTTTAGGTTTTTATGTTTTAGCTAATGTTTTCTTATATATTCTATTAAACTTCTTTTATGAAATATTAAAAAAAATATTTTTAATTTTTTAATTTTAATGCAATTAATTTTTGATTGGACTAAGTAGCTTTGATGAGACATAAATACCCTAGTGTGTTTGCAATTATTTATCGTATTTGTCAATCAAAAAAATGTTTTTTTTAATCTAAATTTACATTGGCCAAGTCAAGGTGTAGGTATCAGTCTCTTGTCATCTCTGCACTCGAGGTATCAACTCTATGCAATCCATGTATCCATTGCATGGAGAAAGGATCTCATGCAAATTGCCACATGTTCGCATGAGCATTCCTGGAAGGAAGCTTTCATGCAGACATGGGCGAGAATCTAAATAGAGTTAAATCCAATGCCCAATTCCAACACTGAGCTGATGCGAGTACTACTCCTCCTCCGTTCTCTTTCCAACCTTCTACAAGAGCAGCCCCTGATCTATACCGGAAGTTGTTGCAGACTCAAATGCCCTTGCTCTTTTTTTACAACATTGTCATTTTGCTTTGGAAGTGTGTTCTTAGTTTTTCAAAGAATAGATTTGGGTTTTTCACACCTGAAATACAAATATAGAAGACCATGCTTATTACTTAAAACTTACCACAACACTGTTGAACATGACCAATCTCACATCATCCCGACCAACTCTGAGTGATAGGTTTCTCCCAGTGCAAGGATCTATGGTGAGCTCTTTTCAGGATTATCTACAGAGTTCATGCATCTCCAAGATGACCATGCTTTAATATGTTCTTCCTTGCCATTTTAAGACAATACTTTATGCCTCTGTCTTGTTGATTGGTGTAACTTCTTTCTCCTTTGGGGTATTGCAGTGATTCTTATATTTTCTCTTTTTCTCGAAACTGAAATACAAAATTTGCATGATATAAGCATGATAGTACATTACATCAACGATATCTGTATGTAAGCCCACTTTATAATCCTTGCGAAGAGTATGATAAAAAATTTGCTGGTTAAACTACTTTTGGTTATTGCTAAACAATCAGTAACAGAACAAAAGTACATCTAGCCTTATAGAAAAACAAAGCCTAAAAATCTTTAAACAAAAAAGCAGATCCATCCTAAAATGAGCTCCAGGAGAGACCAAAACCATTCTGAGTAGCTGGGGGAAATGTAGCAGTTGTCATCATCTTCATCCTCTTCGGTATCTTCCTTTTCATTGGTTTGATTGAACTTATTCCATGTGAAATATTCTAGTTACTTCTCTGAACTTCCTTCAAAATCTTTGAAATATTCTATTTCTGCTTATTGTTTATCAATATAGGCCACCTTTTCTCATTCTATCACTTATTTGCCCTTTACTCATTGCAAGTTGTGTTTAATGCGGTGGAAGTCTATTTTAACTATGTCAAACTGTATGTTCTTAGTTTCTCATTAAATCATGGATGGTGTAACAGTGATCAATGTTCAATGAATAATGGATGGCAAAATGATTAGTTAGTTGGTATTATCATTGTGCGTACGTTATTAAATTTTGTTCTATTTCAATTTTTTTAATTTCTCTCATTTTCTCTTTTTGGTTTGAGTTTTTTAAATATATGATATTGTTGTTTCATGCAAATTTGGGAAAAGCTTCTAACTATACTAGACACCCTAGACCCACGTTCTGGACGTTCCTGCATTCCGGAATTATGTGCAACATAGGTTTAAAGAAAGCATTTATAGAGTTCAACTAAAAAAGAGAGTAAAATACACAGATTTAAATGAATTTATGAACTGCACAAAGTTCAAGAATATCTAAGTGCTGCAACACCGGATGTTTTATGGAAAGAGAGGTTCTCTTCCATTTATGCTCTTAGGTATCTAAGGTTTTGCAGGTTCATTTTCAATTTTTGAAATCGTTGTCGTATTTTCCGAACTTTTTGTGAAATTGTGGTGTTTATCATAGTTTTAAGTTTCTCGGTTTTGCATGTTCATTTTCAGTATTTGAAATTGTTGCCATATTTTTCAAACCTTTTGTGAAATCATGGTGTTTAGAGTAGTTTTAAGTTTCTCCATAGTTAGATTTTATCTTGTATAAATACCAATGCTTATTTTATAACTACAACCATGCTTGGATGCCATATTTGGCAGCGTAAACCACGGGGCATTGTAATGTTGTTCCTACACAAACAATAACAGCAACAACATGAGAAATCAAAACCTAGATTCTTATTGTAGAATCAAAACCTAGATTCTTATTGTAGAATCAAAACCTAGTAAATTATCTCCAATACAGGTACGGTTTCTTCATTCACAGTGGAAAGATAATTGATAAGTGAGAAAGGTGGCGATATCGAACCTTGGGAACACCGCCATGAGTAAATTCTTTGGCATCCAATATCTGATCTCTTTGTCCGCTTCTGGTTTTGTTGCAGGATCTATATGGAATTTTGTTGCCAATATCTGTGCAACCAACCTCTCTTTCTTATTCACTAATGACTTCGCCATATTGGTTGAAAATCCTGGTTCACTAGATGTTGTTTGATCGACTTTGTCCATGTCTCCCAGTTTTGTAGAAAACACAATTTTTGTCTTCCTTAACTTCACAGAAATTAGGAAGTTGATCTAGTTTGATATTACTCTACTTACGAATGAAGCGTTGATTGCTCGAAGCAGAATAATGCCATCCATATTTTGAAGAGCGATAGCAATTGAGTTTTAATCATGAATTGCTGACAAGAGTACCTGCAGGTACGTTGGTTTATCATGTTTGGCCAATCTATTTCGAATGATGAGCCTTTGAGTTAGTTATCTGGCGGCGCTTACCTGGCATCACACAGACGTAAATTACCTGAATGAGTGGCGTGAGATGATTTGACCGACTGTCGCCTTTCCCTACATGAATTGTTGATTTGACGTATTCAAATGACATTTGAACATGTGACATCGGGGCGTGGTTGAGTGGTTTCACGCTTACCCGATTTTCACCCTGATGTGCCTCTAAGGGCGCCACACATCCATGGAATGAAACCGTGGTATTTTCCCTGGCCCGCCCTCGAAAAATTATCATCCGTGCTACTTCATCGCCTGATATGCGTCATGGCTGTTGATCTGGAATGTGTCAAGATCTACGGTCCGCCGAGCCCCTCCTTTTGTGCCTTTGCTATATTGGCCCTTTTCCGCCATATGTAGCCCGATCCTCCAAATCACGCCATATCTCTATGCTGCGTTAGTCCCCCGCTAAATCTGAAACTTGGATCCTATCTGAAAATTGTTATGGTGATAACACAAAGCATACTAGTCATTTTGGTAGGTACTAGCCACTACGTGGCTTATTTGCTTGTTTAAATTCAAAATTAAGCTAAGGTTTATTAGCTTTCAAAAATCTTAGATAAACAAACACAATTTAAATTTTATCTACAAGAATATACAAGGACTTAGAAAAGTAGACAAATAAAAAGAAACAAAGAGCCTTATAACCAACTCTACATCCTTGTATAACACTTTTCCTCTTGTAGAAAAAAAAAGATATGATATTTCTAAATGTAATGAGGTGAAAGAGAGAGAAAAAACAAGTGCTCAACTAAATATAAATTTGGTTATTGAAAGTATAAATAGTATATGTCCCCTTGGTTGAGAAAGTTACCTCATCATTTACAGAGTTGTTTTAAATTTTTTACGAAAATGAAAGATTGGATGACTAGACATAAACAAAGAATCCATTGAAACATTTTAATTTAAATAAGGTTGTATAGCCACATATACCTGTCGCTATGCAAGAATTCAGAGCAACTTGGTCATGCAAACATAATCAACGTCTCAGAGAATTCAAAACAACTTGGTCATGCAAACATGATCAATGTCTTCGATCACAGTCCACATAATTAACTTAGTTGAAAAGATTAGTCTGGCATTAGTCAAAATTGAAAATAAGATTCAATTAAAGCTCACATGATTAACTTAGTTGAAAATTGTAAAGTAATTGAAACCACGCAGTCTAAACGTTTAACTTTTTGGCGTTTTTACCTGTATATTTTTAGATCAATTTTGCCCAAAATCCGGCCAAAATTTGTTAGAACTTCATATGTGAGTGGTCAAATCTGTATAATTCTAGTGCCCTAAGGGTTTTCAGTATGTTGAATCTATTTATGCATTCAAAAATGAAATTTAAACAACATAAAATGGGGATTTCACCAAGATTTGTTTCACCAAATTCATATGAAAAAGTTCAAAAAGTCAAAATGTTTAGACAATGCCAATTGAAACTATAAAGAATTTATTATGCACATTGATTACAAACAAAATAGGTAAAACTATCACTCTTAATGATTTAAAGTATATTATGAATACTTTAATATTATCTATCATTTAATTGTACTTCTACTAATCTATTACACATTTTGCCCAATGCTACCAATTGTTTGCAAAATTTTCTCCAAAGAACTCATAAAAAGTCCAAATTATTTTCTCTACAACTTATTCATTTGAGATAATAGGACAATGCTGAAAGAAGTTTGATCTCTTTGAATAAAACATTTGAGATAATAGGACAACGCTTGGCTCTTTGGATAAAACATTTGAGATAATAAGACAACATTGAAAGCAGCTTGCTGCACCACATCAATTCATTGTTATTCAATAGAAAAACAAATGTTTTGAAAAAGTTGACGTAGATAACATGTTTTAAGGATTGAATGGAGCAAAATCTATCACTGAGTTGTGCCCACCAAATCCAAAAGAGTTTGAGATACCTATCATTGATAGTGTAAAAATCAGTCATATTTTTCACATTCATCTTTTGGAAACAAATTACACCCTCAACGATCGACTCTAATGTAACTCCTAGAATAAGTTTAAATGGGCTAACAGAAAACAAATGGCAGTGGCCAACATATTAAGCTTTAAGATAACAAGCCAAAACATGATAAATAAAAAACAAAACAAAACAAGGGACCGCATCTCACAATCTCCTATCCTCCTAATTACAAATAATAAGTTGGAAAGTTTCATACAACCTAAAGATGAATATGGTAAATCACAAACTAGTCTATTGTATTATAGTTTCATATTGTGCATAACAACGAGTGTACTTAAAAGTTCTAAAGAAAATTTTATATCATACACAAAACTCTAATCAAGTGATCTTACCAACATCAACTTTGTGCTGCTTCTTTATATTTGGAATCGTGTCAATTGTAACTTCAGGGTCGGTATTCTGCCAAGAGTATTGACATGCAAATTGAATTAAATCTTTTTAAAATCAGAAAGAAAAAGTGAAAACAACAACCATATTTAATAATAATAATAATAATAATAATAATCTGATTTTAAGGTGACGGCCAAGCCATACACCAAATTGGTGTATGTGACCCCCTTGTTTGTGGGACAAGGGATCTCCTTCGCGCAAGGATTTTGACTACTAAAGTCTATGGAGGTATACATACCCTACCCCCTCTGCATTTGAACATGTGACCTCTTAAGAGGAAACACATGTTCTTAACCATTAGGCCCACTCATACTGTATACCTCTGGCACATCAAAAAGAAAAGTCAGACTCGTCTTTATGTAGTTATTGACCAAGCTTTTCCATGCAAGTAAGCAACTTACAAATTGATTAATTGTAGGGTGAAGCAACCCGATGGTGATAATCTTTATGGTTGTGATTGCTTCTAGTGCACCGAAAGCACCAATACATTGCCCGATCATAGAATGGAAAAGTAAGCCATATTTAGTGTCAGAAACATATTGAAACAACCGTACAACTTTTGGAGCTAAGAAAAATCATTTACCAAAGGTTGCATTCACTTGTTGGAATTCATTTTAATGAGTTTCAAAATACTTGCAAGCTGCAGTGTTGTAAGATCTCATATCGAAGCAACATGTATTCATTCTTAATATAAATTCAAAACAATTCATAACTCATATGTACTAATTTCAAACAAAATGTTACAATCAACCTAAGTATATGATCTCTAATGAATTCTTCACCTTTGTTCCATTCATTTTGATGCTAGAAATATCCTTGAAAACATTCTTGATAGCTTTAACCTCTGTCAGATCTCCTTCCAAGGTTGATGTGGCATGAGCATTGACATAGTTTACCTGCAATGTTATTGACGATATGATAATAGATCAGTAAGCCTTGGGTAAGATTCATTAGAATACTTTCTACCAAATTCGCAATAAAATATAGGAAATTATTTTAAGTAATTCTACACTAATGGTAGACTTTCATTAAAACATGGGAGGCACTTACCTCCTTTGGTGAAACTCTTTCATCTTCCAAACATTTCCAAATGCACTATGAAAATCCAAGCCCATCAGAACGTGGATTTGTAATGTGATAAGCATTATAAGTGACTACCCCACCAAGGTACTCGACTAGTATGGGAGCTCCTCTCTTCCTTACATGCTCAAGATTTTCCATAACCTGGTTTGGAGAAAAGACAAACTATGTTTATCAAAATCCTCATGCTCATTGTAACACCCTTGTTTCCCCCAATTTGTAAATATAACTATAACTTGCAAAAACACCATGGGAAGATTGAATATGTGTGGATGTTGGAATTGATGAACCTTTTGTTATAAAAAATAAATTATAATGTATGTATTTTATGTTATTAAATAAAAATGGATAGGGTTTCATAACTATTGAAGGGGTTTGCCAAGGTAGATCATGATGCATGAGAGAGATGGTGAGGGGAACCAACAATGGTTGAGATGACCCCCACCAGACCAGTACCTTACTGGATTTAAATTATTCAGACCCAAAACAGTCCTCTGACCCAAAAATAAATTACCAGTCAAGATGGTAGTTAGGAAGGCCTCCTGAAGAGTCAATGAGGAGATGGACATACTACCCATCTGAAAAATTCCCTGACCTGACCAAGAAATGGGGATTTTTACCCATGAAATATGGCCGAGGAAGGAAAGAAAAGAAAGAAATTTTGTGGGCAAAGGAGGAACTACGAAGAGGATGAGTGGAGAGACCACTTTTTCCAGAAAGAAAGAGCGTGTGCAACTCTCTAGTTTTGAAGAGAAATGAAAAACAAGCTTACTCTGGGTGCAAGAAGTTGTTGGCAGTGTTTTCAATCCAAGTTGATAAATGGGGTCGTAAAGAAGATGAGTGACTGAGGAAGCACTCATTACAGGCCCCCTTGCTTGGTGGAGAGAAAACCGTTTTGCCAAGTTCCCGTGGGAGGAGGAGAGAAGCCTTTGTCCTTGACTGTCACTGAACAAGAAGAAAGAGTCTCTCTCAGAGCATCATGATCTAGCTAGGGGGTGGCCAAAAGTAATTTCGTCCAGGAGTTTTCAAGCCTACGGTTGGGTGGAAACGAGCACCTCTCTCAACAGTTGCTTCACTATCTGGTTCCTTGATAAGTATTTCCTTCTCTGTGTTCTATAACTAAAATGAATGGTTGGATATCTGTGTCTATGGCTACAGTTTGCATTGTTTGATTTATTATTAGAAATGTGTATTATTTCTTTGTGAAACCTTGTATTTGAATGGTTTTTGTTTTCCTTTTCTTAGCAGTAGGAGAACTTTTAGACGTGGGCCCGCAAATGAATTTAAGAATACATTTACAATTTGTGTACTGGGTGGAAAATATTGAAGGGAATTTTTCCCAAGGATTAATTTTGTAATGTAAGAGTTGGGGAAGATTTAGCTGAAATACTTCAATCCTATCGACCCCTCGAATTTATCTTCGTGGGTTGTCAATTTCGAACTCTATGGAGGGAGGGCGCCTCCTTCAAAACATTCATATGTGTGACTAAGGGCTCATGTCCACAGCCTAACTAAATCACAACATAGAGTTGAGTGTACAACCCCGAGACTGGTCAGGGAGTCCACGTGACTAGGACCCTAGAACCCTCCGCTAGGTCCGAAAGGAGCTAAGCCATTTGGCTTTAGAACTCTGGGAGTCCTGAGCTCTGGGATATTATGATTGTACAACCTTTGAAACCAGCCGAAGGTAACCGATTGGTACGGTTACCGACGATGTGGAATGACACTTGGCGGTTCTCTTGATTGTGATTGTGGGACCTATCCCACCATTAAACCGTGATCCACTTCCCCGTTGTGAAGTAATGTGAACTGTAAATATGAGGATCTTAGGGATCTTCCCTAACCGTTGGATCTACATCTTGGTCAGTCCGACGTTGACCACTCTAGGAGAAAAGGGAGTATTAAGCGGGAAAACCCCCCGAATGTTGAAGTCGCGAAGTGACGAGGACTGTAGATCTGAGGATCTTCGAGACTTTCCCTGACTGTTGGATCTACGTCATGGTCAGTTCGGTGTTGACCACTCCGGGAAAAAGGGAGTACTAAACGGGTGAGACCCCTGAACGCCGAAGTTGTGAAGCGACGAGGACCGTCGATTCAAGGATGCATTGGGATTCCTCCTAACCGTTGGATCTAGGCCGTGGTCAGTCCAGTGCTGACCACTCTGGGAGTAAAAAGGAAACTAGACAACTAATTTACCGAATGCCGAAGTCGCGAAGCAAAAGGAGCCGTAGATTTATGGATCTAGGTGGACCCATCTCAACCGTGGGATAAGAGGGGTATCGAGAGGATGCTGGCGAGATTTTGGGCTTCGGAGCTTCGGGCGATTTTGCAGGAAGGAGAAGTTAGAGACTCCTGGAGGCTACCAGTCTAAAGTGACGTGGCACGCTGATGTCACCTAGGGTGACGTGGACCCATGTTCGGCTTGCCACGTGTCACCTTGATTCATGCCTTTCACCAAACTCATATGCCAATTGGAATGGGACACGTGTCACCCATTGATGGGGCCACATGTCATCTTTTCCCTACGTCGTGTGTTATCCCCCTGGCATATTTTCGCTTGGTCGAAAGGCTGGTCGAGTACCCGAGATACTGGGGGTTCAGGACTTCGAGGAACTTGGGATGTTGGAATGTTGGGGTTAACCGGCCGAAGGTTCAAACCTACCTACCCCTGCCTCTATAATTAACGTGCCACCACGTGTAAGTGTGGACCCTTCGAATTCTGGGATTTCGGGACTCCAGAGGATATGCGAATAGAGAAAAGGGAATTCAAAGCCAAAAACCCAAACGTCAAAATCCCTTAAGTCTAGGCGTAGAACAAGGGAAAACCTCAGTTGTTGAATGTAGCAGTGGATTAATCCCCACCACAGATACATAAGTGATAGAGAACTCTGAGACTTCGAGACTCTGGGAGTGTTTCAGACCTGATCTGGAAGGACAAAGGGCCGAAGGCTCGGTAATTGCAAAGACACATGGAATATTCCATCTAACCGCTCCTCTAGTGGCCATGTCATCGCTAAAAGATGAAAACCTCAGTCGAGACTGTGCCAGGTGGGATGGTATGAATGAGGGGAACCCATGTGGGTGCCACATAGCCTTTGACCAATGATGCCTGAAGAACTTCGAAAGGGCATAACTTCCAATCCAAAGCTCGGATTTGAGCACGGTAATGGTCGTTGGAAAGCTCTTGACGAGCAGAAGGTGATGGAGATATTGGGGAGATGATTTGAGATGATTAAGAAAAGATGAAATTTTGATGCCCATCCCTTAAAAAGGTACTTTAGGGGTTGGGTGTGTTACACTCATAGTATTAAATGATCTTTGAATATTTACAAATATCATTTTTGTCTAACTCAAACCTAAATTTATCATGGGGCAATATATTTGAATAACTTGATTGTTGCTCATAAAAAGGGCTAAGTAATGCCTCTATGCTCATATCCCTTGAAAATGAAAGTATTCCCGACAATTCTATCTTGAATGGATAAATAATTTAGATGATTCAATGTGACATCGATGATCAAGGTTCCCTTTCATTATGAATCTAAGGCTCAATCGTGATTTCTATTCTGCTTCTTATGTTGTACATTTTGCATTGATCAATACCATAGAAGAAATATCTACAATGGTTGAGTTCATCTTAAGCTCCCCAACATGCCATGACCTTCACCCATGACAAAGCCATCAAGATCTTTGTCCCATGGTCTCGAAGCTGTCTGTGGATCATCATTTCTCTTTAAAAGGGCCTTACACGCAATAAACCCACCCACACCTTCCAGAAAAAATCAAATCTTTTGTGCCACTTGCAAGAATGATATATGCCTCACCTCTGTGAATATGATTTGCAGCTGCATATAGGCAGTAATTCATTTTTACACATGCTGCTAAAATTGAGTAGGTCGGACCCATTACTCCCGTAACAATTTCCAAATCACAGAACTCAAGTTTTGCACGGATGAACTTTTTAGTGAGATTCACTTCTATGACCACCTTGCTAAATTCTGCAATTCCATGCAATGTACTCCATTCCATAGGCACAAGTCTCTGTCAGATTCATTCCAGTTAGTGAGCGCGTCGAGTTTATCAATCCATTCCATTTCCTTGATTTGGAAAAGAATCCTCCCCTCCAAGGAAAGTCCATTCCAACATAGAGTTAGGGCCATGAGCTTCAAGAGCAAGACAAGTGAGAAAACAAGAGCAACAAACGAGGCAATGCACTCATGGAAATCACAGGAAACTCTAGAGCGTGGAGACATGATGATTTCAACTAGTCTCCTCCGAGAAAATGAACAAAATAATTGCAGAGGATAATAATGCAGAATCAAACTAGTGCTCACACAGTCTTTGCACCCAACCTCGACTGCATTGCTCTGCAACCTCAACTGCACCCCGCCTCTACTGAAGTGAACCATCCTCGACTGCAATGCTCTGCAATCTCAATTGCAACCCGCGATAACCCATCCACCCAAATTTGCATTTATGGCTCACTACCATATACACAATAACAGATTCATTTTATTAACCAATAATATCTTCGAAAAATATTTTAGAAAAATTTAAAAAAATCCAAAAAAAATTATTTGCAATGTTTCACCTTAGAAAAACCTCAAAATTTTTTGGTCAACTGATAGATTAATATGAAGTCAAATGCATATCCATTACTATATACCATATGGCTACCAGGTAAAATATAATAAAGAGAATCTATGAAAATAAATAACAATTTTTGATATAAAATATATCTATAAATATAATTATATTGTAATTTTATTAATAACACTTTTGGAATAAAAAATTAAAATAAATAATTTAACCAATTAAGAATTTTTTGATATAAAATATATCTATAATTATATATTGTAATTTTATTAATAACACTTTTGGAATAAAAAAATTAAGATAAATAATTTACTTCCCGTCAAATGCATTTTGATTAACACAACCTATTTTCGACTAAAAGTTAATGAGAATTTGTAAATTCTCTATAATTATATATTGTAATTTTATTAATAACACTTTTGGAATAAAAAAATTAAGATAAATAATTTACTTCCCGTCAAATGCATTTTGATTAACACAACCTATTTTCGACTAAAAGTTAATGAGAATTTGTAAATTCCCAAAATTCCTCGTGATCATGTTGAGGGTTTTAAGTCAATTTTTATTTTTATTTTTTATGAAAATTATTTTATATTTTATATTGGTGTATGAGATCTCCTTGTTTGTGGGACAAGGGACCCCAACGATTTGACTGGTAAAGTCTAGGAAGATATACATACCCTACTCCTCTCTGGATTTGAACCTGTAACTTCTTAAGATAAAACACATATTTTTAACCATTAAACCAACTCAGAGTATAATAACCCTCTCATTTTACATTTCGATAAAAAACCTTTCAATATATATAACATTAACATAAATGTTATAAAAAAAAATTAAAAATTAAAAAACTAAATCTATATTTTATGAAATTTTACGGAATCGAAAAAACTAAATCTATATATTTTATTACTTATAATTGAAAAAAAACAAATATGAATTTGATAAGTAGAATTAATAGTGAAATTTAGAAAAAAAAACCTTACGTCTCCGAACAAAACCACGAATCTAAAATAACCAAAACCTTTAAAACCACATATCCATTTAAACTTGAAGCATTATTACTAAATTGTGAGTCAACATCAGGAACTCGCAAGTTTGACTCGTCTCATGAGCTAAACAAATTAACTCATATTATGTTCAAAAAAAAATATTTGTGTTATGCAAGTTTGAGTCATGTCAAAAAAAAAATTGATTGATGATTATAGTGTCTACAAAATTCATGGGTGATTATAGTGTCTATAATAAAGATGGTTTTTCACTTAGTTAAATTCAATTAAATCACAATTAAATCAAGTCAAATTTAATAAACTTGAGTATGACTTGTCTTTAAGCATGATAATCAATGTTCACTTTGCTATGTAATATTGAATGTTTCGGCAGATGGTGTATAGGTCGTCGGATTTGAATAGACAACAGATTCAACGGTCTATACACCACCCGCAACAACATTCAATGTTATGGATATTGTTTGCCTCTAAACATAATATGTGGCAATTTTTTTTGGGGCAAAAAAATTTGGAATAGTTGAAAAAATTGCTTGGATAACTAAATATATCAAATAAATAATAGAACCATTATCGAATTCAAAAACTTATGTGTTGCTATATCGATATAGATGAAAACATAACCACCCTAATATAAACAAGTGGATTAAGTAGTAAAGTTACTTAGAACTCGCCCAAGGAAAACCTCATGGGATCTCCCCTATTCCCCAAAATATCCAAAATGGAGGGTGATTTAACCAACAACCACAATAGCCATTGATAACTTTGAGGGAATCAAAATAACTTAAACCTATGACCTATAACCTCCCCATCACCAACATGCCTCGGGAGCGTGGTTCAAATGATTGAACTAACCCTTGGCTCTCTCCCTCCCTAAAAGAAGTGCCATGTATATTTACCCTATTATGTGGGGATATAAATGCTCTTGGGAGTTTATTTGTACAAATGTGTCTTGAACCTCATTCAACCATAATAGATGGTGATATAATGCTTCCACTAGTTCTCACATAGTCAAAGTTCATTATATGTGAAATTATATATAATTTTGTTTATGTTCATATTTAAATTCAAGTTTGATCTTAAATGCAGGATCAATCACATCTAATGGGATTAAACGTGGATCAAATTTTGATTAGTTTGCATTGAGAACTGGTAAGGAATACTTTTGTGATTGTAATCTAGAGTTTATGTTGTCATTGTGTTCAACCCTTGTCCAAGGCTCATTCAAATCCCCATGGGTGCATGACACCCTTTGTTTTGATGATAAGCCTCAAATGTGAACTCAAAATGTTAACAACACAATGACAATTTCATATAAAACTCCATATTACAATCATTAAATTTTAATTGACCCTTGAACAAATAAATCTATGGTCTCTTCTCCCCATTAGTGTGTGCATCCATCCTCAAGTGGGAATGTGCCCTAATATTCACATCAATCATCATGTCAATGCTTAGGACATTCATCATGTCAAAGGATGCTTGCTACCCTTCTTAAAGAATTAATCACAATGAAAATGGAGAAGAAGGAAAGGATTAAAGATTTTAACCAATGCTTCACCACCATCCTCAAAAAATTCTCTGCTAACGCTTAGCCAACTAAAGTAATAGTGGTGGAATATTACACATACGCCTTGCATACCTCTATTGCCATGTTCGTCAAAAGAGCTGGTAAAACCACTTTAGCTTCATCATACCAATGCTTAGGACATTCATCATGCCAAAGGATACACAGTGCATGACCTAGATAAATGGGATAAAATAAAAGTAAAGGTAAAAAAAGAAGATTTCATCTCCATCTTTTGTTTTAAAGAAGGTTCACAATGCCAGATGTGTAAGGTGTACTATTTTAAATACACTCACATTACTTTTTATCTTTTTTATTGGTTCTTCTTTGTGTGTTCTAATGGAAATACGAGGTTTCACATTATTTTTGGAGAACGATTTATGTAGAGTTTTTTAAAAACATGAAGCTAGACTATACAAAGCTTCCATATAAATTCTATGGTGTTGGAAAAGTTTGCATCTATGAGTGAAAATATGTCTTGCGAACTCTTGGCTTTCCTGGCACTCCCCCTCCCCTAATTCCTCAAAAACACCCATATTAGTAGATTTACCAACCAAGATTACAAATACCTTTGAAATTACTCAAGAGGTGAGGGTGGCCATAGCTAATAACATTAACTCAACTTGTGTGGGGATCAATGTTGGTCTTAGGAGGTAGAGAGTAAGAGAAGGGCCAGGAGATAAAGAGTGAGAGAAGGGTTCACTAGGAAGTTGTTGATATCTCTAGCATAACATGGACTTGGAGTTGATGCACCATAATAATCTCATTGCTTATGCAAAGAGGTGTTGACATAGGTGACATCATCTACCCCATGATGAGTCTAAGGGCATGTGCATGATATGTATCCATGTAAATCATGTGAAAGATAATTTAAAAATTTAATTATGTTAAATTATGTAACCTTGGTTATTAAATGCATGTGTGTCATGTCTATCTAATAATGAAAATTGTTAATTAATAAACTACAATTCACATAGTTGATGAATTAATGTACGTTGAGTTGAGTATATGATTTAATGACATCGATATGGAAACACTACTGTGATTTAATTTTGATTATGTATATGATATATAATTGTTTGAAAAGATTTAATTTTGATTAGGTATATGATATATTATTGTTTGAAACTTTAAATTAAAATTTATGTAAAAAAACTTATTTAACTATTTTTTTTATTATCTAACTTTCCTTTAAATGATGTATTAATACTATAACATGGTTCACCCCATCATCGCATATCCACCTAATGAAATGACATGGCTAAGGGATAAGATGTGAATGAGGTAAGTGATGTCCATCTTGTTATATTGACTTTGAAGTCTAAAAGGTAAATTTATAAACATGTAATAAGATCGTAAATCTTGTCAAATTAACTTTTAACCAATTCATATTTACTTAACACATGAAAAGGATACACTCTTGAATCGAGAGGACCAAATAGTCAATTGGATCGAGCATTTTATTTACACAACACCCATTGATGGTTCACAAGTACATAATGTGATCAATCACTCCTTGTACTTCCACATGCATTTCCTTTATATGGATAACTTAAACATGTATATTTTTAAATCATACCACTGAAACCATTTTCATTTAATAATATATACCTAACAAACTTCCATTTATAAGGTAGCGGATTGAGTTTCGATCTATACAAATGAGATCAAATATAACACTCAAAATGTCTCTCTAGACATAATGAAGAAAATATTAGAATATAATGATATTTGGAGCAACTGATAAAATTAGTTAGATATTATTCTAAAAACTAATTTAGTTAACTAACCAACTAAAGTGATCACTTAAGGCTTATGGGGTTAAGAAGTATGCCCATATAATAATTGGTTATTCAATGTTTATGAATTATAATGACAAACTAGTGCCTCAAGGCTAGTAGTCCCTTGTCTAATAAAGACAAACCATGCAAAACAAGGTCCTACAGGAAGGGTTTTTGGAAGGGAATAACCTTCACCAACAAGATCAACAAAAGACTTGAAATAATACTTAAAACCCTTGCCAAGAAGTATAAAACTAATCAAGACAAGAGATAAGCACTTCCCAAATAATTTTAGGGAAGATGGAAGAGATACGAACCCTAGAAATCCTCCCTCCAAGTAGTTGATAACTCCAATGGATCGATCTTACTAGTTTTAGTAGAAACTTGAAAATTCACAATAGTCTTTAAAGTAAGAAGAATAACTAAGACAGAGAGAGCTCCAGGAATTGACACCAAGAAACACCAAGTAAAATATCCTCTATTAATGGGTCCAAATGATCTCCAACAATTCACCACAATTTGGAATGAGAGGAGTGCCTTTATTTATAGATGAGGCTCACAACTCCTTCTAATTCTTTGTTCCCTAAAATTAGGTTAAGGAATCAAAGCAAAAGTGACTTGTCATCCAGACAACTTGGAGACTAAGTAAAAAATCCAATTAAATGACACTTTACATGTAAAAACCGTCATAAAAGAGGAGTATCCCACAAAAAATGGGGTCAATTTTCTCTCGAATTCCAACATTCCATGAAAAGATTGACGTGGAGGCCTCAAAACAAGGTGGGGTAGCCTCCCAAGCAAGTAAGGCTCCAACATTTCTCTCCTCCAAGTGGAACGTTCTCGTGAAAATGTGGAGAATGACCTCAAAAGGGGATGACTCCAACAAAATGTGGGCAACGAAAGTTCAAATAATGTCTATAAGTCCTTGAAATATGTCTCCAAAGAATGACCATGTCCATACCTAAGGCCAAGGCACCTCCATGAAGCATTAGAGTGACCCTCCAAGTTAAAAAAAATGGGTCGTAAAACCCCCAACAACAAGAATAACGTCAAAACAATGGGTTAACCTTCAAATTATGTAAAAGACATCCCCATGTCATCAAAACACATTAAGTGAATGCCAAATGATATATTCAAGGTGAAACATCAATTAAGTGACCTCCACATCATCCAAGTGTGCTCAAAATAACTACATGACTATCATAGAGTGCCCCAAGTGAGGTCGATCCCCTTTAGTGAGAATTTTTTTTTTTAAAAGTTCCAAAGGAGGGGAAAATTCTAGCATATGAAACATGGCTAGTGTAGAGGGTGTCCACATGGATGTCAATAGCTCATCCGTTCCTCGAAGAGTGTGACCAATGCCTCGAAATTCATGATAAGACTCGAAATCCGTGATATTACCTCGAAAAATGAGAAACTGGATAAGCATGTGCAAAATCATCTCCAAGGGACCATGACCAAAGTGTGGTACATACATAAGAAACAAAGGTTCCACATGGGAAAAAATAGGTGTGATAAACTATGGGTGTGACAACCCTAACAACGCACAATCACCTTTTACATAGCAAGTAGAATAAGTGAATAGTTAGGTCCCCCATAAATCATGCATCCTAGTAGATCCACCTTAGAATTCCTACATACTTCTCTAGAACATAAATGCTCGACATGGAGAGAATTACCACCTCCAAGGGATAGTCATTCAGAGCAATAAAACCAAGCAAACTGAGAATGGGGATTAAAAGAACATGCCATTACCATCCACCTAAGGGGATCTGGGAAACCAACTAACCACCACTTGTACATCAATCATCCCATCATGGCCACATACAAAGAAATCATCACACTTTGGGCTCATCAAAGTTGTTACATCTCATAAAAAAATGTAGGGTACATTGCATAGAATTTGAGGTGTAACATGTGGTATCTAAAGACCAATCACAATAAAACTTGTACATGTAACATACAAAAACATATTTCTTATTATTTTTCATCATACTCTCTCACCCATGAGCTTGTCTATTTATACTTGAGGATCTACCAAATCTCCATGAATTCTATTCTATTGGGTCAAAGATGATTACCCATGATTGTCCCAATTGGTTAAACAATTCCATAAAAATGTGCGTAAACAATTAGAGGGTTATCTCGATGGGGTAGTCCTTTTGACTTGATGAAGACCACTTCAATTATTTAATCGAAGTTTATGTTTGTTATTATACTAATATCCAATCAATTTCATTGGCTACTCCAAATAGTCTAGTTGGGCCATCAACTAAGCTCGAACAATCATTCAACTAGATCTAGAAGTTGGGTTGACACATTCTCAAATATCATCATATTATAATTTACCCTTCAACATAACTAGAGGATTAGAAGTTGGCATTATATCAACACCCCCCTCAAGAGAAAATATTGATCATGGAATCAAAGCATCGACTAAAGTTTCAAAAACTTAGCTTCATTG
>JZKD02S0421830.1:0-17908 GCA_000966675.3 Picea glauca | reverse complement strand
CTCAAATTCCATTGATGTAAATTCACCACCATTATCAGTTCTTAAACATTTAATGGACCTACCAATGCTCTTTTCTACCAAAGCTCTAAATTGCTTGAAAACAGTAAATACATCAGCCTTTCTTTTTAACATATAGATCCAAACCTTCCTAGAGAAATCATCTATAAAAGTTAAAAAATATGATGATCATCCATATGAAATAGTAGGGGATGGTCCCCAAACATTAGAATGGATATAGTCAAGGATTCCCTCACTAGTGTGTCTTCCGGTTTTAAATTTCTGCGCATTCTACTTTCCATATATACAGTGCTTGCAGAAATCTAACATTAAAAACTTTAGAATAGGAAGTAACTTGCGATCAGATAATACCTTCAATCCTATTTCGCTCATATGTCCCAACCGTTGATGCCACATTCGAACAAAATCACTTTCATTCTCGGATACAGTTGTCGCATGATCTGACTCGGTTCTTCCTTCTAACAGAAACAGGTTACCAACCTTCTTTGCCTTCATGACTAGTAGGATTCCTTTGTAGACCTTCATAACTCCACCTTGAACAATACTCTTATATTCTCCAGTGTCTAAGACTCCCAAAGAAATTAGGTTCTTCCTAAGCTCAGTTGCATGTCTCACATTAGTTATTATTTTAACAGTTCCATCAAACATCTTAATTCGAATGCTGTCAATTCCCACAACTTTACACGAGATATCATTTCCCATGTAAACTATTCCATCATTTATAGACTGGTAAGTAACAAACCAGTGTCTATGAAGACACATGTGATTTGAAGCACCAGAATCTAATAACCATTGTTGATCATGACATGAACCAATACTAATTGATAAAACTTCATCAGTCATACATGAACCTGTTGCTAAACATGTTTTAGTTGTGTTCACTTCCTTCATTTCGTTTGGAGGGTCATCTTTGGAGGCTTGTTGTCGCTTCCAACAGTCCTTCTTGAAGTGTCCCAATTTTCCACAAAACCAACTCTTAAGATTGCTCTTTTTTCCCTTCAACTTTGACCGAGAGAAATCCCTCTGACCCTGTCCTCTTTCTTTAGGTCTACCTCTGACCATCATCGCCTCAGATGTAGAGGTTTCTGAATTCGTTTTCTTCCTTGTTTCCTCAGACAACAGTGCTCCAACAATAACATCAAACTCAATACTTTCTATTAGGTATTATTTTTGGGATTAACTACGTAGTGTAAGTCATTAATCTATGACCCATATCCATGAGTATTAGTTGCAAATGACCAATAATTCTCATGATCTGAATAGTCCACTTAGCACTCATCGCATCGGGTGATGCTCACAGGGGTGAAGAAATGGGATTGAAACCAACGAAATGAATCACATAGCATCAATCATCACTTGCAAGTATTGTGAACTGCCTCCTCTACCATAAAATTAGAACAGTAAACACATATATCTCCCATACTTACCTTTTCACATGACAAATCATGCAGAGCCACGGGAATTTATTAACACAATTGATCAAACTCTAGAGAAGATATCAATATGCAAATGATCATAATTGAATCGATTACAATTAACACCCAGTTTGAGCTAATATCTCATATAAATCAACTCTTAGATCCCATAGACGATGTTTATTTTGCCCACTTGACTACTACTATAAGGTTGCTAGATCGAATCTCCACCCTGCAAAATAAATCAAAGAGGGAAAATGTGTTATGTGGATCGAGGAAAGGCTACATGCAAGTGTGAACAAAATCCTCAATCAAAATGGAGCTTTTGTTTCAGTTTCTTCGATGTAATGTAATCATGTATCGTCCGCATATTTATTCTATGTTTTATGTTTTGGTTTTTTTTATATTTTTTTGTTGATGTTGTTTAAAATTTAGTTATAAATTGTTAAAATTATAAATTTAAGTGATTAGGTCTGAATAATTTAAGTATTTTAAAAGTTTTTAAGGATGTTGAATTTATTGATGCATTCAAAAATGCAATTTAAATAACAAAAATGGATGATTTCATTCAAATTTATCTCTTTTGATTCCAATGAAAAATATCAAAACTTAAAACGTTTAAACAACGCCGTATACAAAATTACAAAATTATTTTTTTGTGGATTTTGTTGGTTGTAGTCTACTTCGTCGCACCAAAAGAGGTTTTCCATTAATTTGTTTGTTGAAAGGTGAAACTGGTGGGGTGATTGCTGTCCCTCTGTTGATAGAATCTTTGGAGCCTAAGTCTTTAAAGGTGTTACACCGGCAAATGGTTGCCTCAGATGTTGTTTCTCAGAGGGCATACTATTGCAGTGGCACTGGGCAGTAACCGGACTCGTTTACTTCTATTGGGTACGGTTCTGCTGTGGGCGCGGTTCTGCAGGTTTACATAAATGTTGTTGGAGATTGTAGCCGTTTTATCCATGGGTTTGAACCAGATTCCATATTGTGAAGGCGACGCATGCCAAGTATTTGTGGAACGGCCTGCACAACCTGTTGCTATTGCTGCCAAGCGCCCTTGGTGCTGACCGTTTGACATTTGGAAATCGTGATGTCGCAGGCATGATCAAATTTTGGAAGGCAGGGTCATACATCAAATTTGAAGGGTTATTGTTGGTTCAACTTTTTACGTGGAAACGCTAAAATAAATCATACTTTTCATTTTTACATTGAAAATAATTATATCATCAAATAAAATTAATATATATATTAATATTAACCGTTATTTTGTTAGAAAACATAATGGATAAATGAAACTAGAGGTTACTAAAAGCTTCGCCTTTCAGATTTTTATAACTTTGGTTAAATCCATCTATTAATAAACTAAGCCTTTAGACATAAATCGATTGTGTTTGTGTTTCTAATTTGGTAATTTGGTATCACAGCTCTAGGTGTAACTCTCCGAGGGCCTAGAATATTTATTGGAAGAAACTTGCACATGAAGAAGATTGTAGCAAAACCAGAAGAGTTTTGATGTGCGCGTTGACAATTTTGTGATCATTCATATAGGTTTGTGCATGAGTTCATAGAGGACATGGAAAAAGAACTTGCATGTGAGAGTAGAAGTCACCATTGTAAGATTAGATGCACGTGGGAGGTGATAATCGGGCTTCCTACACCTCAAGATTAGCACTCGTTTTTTCATTCTCCGTGATTCCAAGGTTGTAATGAAGAACCTCTCTTACTTTTTTAGAACATGGTAACATAACTTAAAAGTTTGTGGTTCTTGGTAAAATCTTGTGGTTCTTGGTGAATGTGGTGCCCCAAGAACGCGTCCATTGGTTATGTCTACAGTTTGGTTATGATACCAGGAAGAGACAATAGGAAATTGAATTAATCTATTGTAATATTGATGGCGCTGATGTTGTCACCAAGCCTTTTGGAAAGCCAAAATTTGAAATATGTAAAAATCACGTAGAAGTTGTAGAGAATTCATTTCTCCATTAAGGGGGAGTGTTAGTGATCTGGATTATTTTTGGCACGAAATGAGAGAGGAGATATAATAAAGAAATGTATAGAGATATCTCGGATATCCAATAGTATAACAGAAATGTATCAAATATGCAACCATAAACACAAAGATACAGTAATACACAATTTTCTATTAATGAGCAAAAATGTACAAAGGCTTTAAAAATACAGAGTGAAAGACTCGCTAGAATGGTGGCAGCTTATCTCTGAAAAGAGATGTGTCCGCTACTCGCATTCGCAAGAAGATGATTTTACAATGAGGATCCAAAGGCCTTTTTATCATAAATAAAATCCAAAACCCTAACCCCGGAAGATGAAAAGTCAACAGTTTTGTGGACCCCGTTTTGGGTAGTTTGGTGTATCAACTTCCCGGGGGCGTAACTTTGGCATACGATCTCTGTTTGGGGCGCACGATATCTCGTTGGAAAGGTATCATTGAGGAGATTCATTTTGGGGGCTCAATCAGATCCTTTGTCTATCATTATGAAGCTTGATCCCAAAAAACCTTCTTTTAGACCCTCAAAATGGCCCCGAAAGTTAAAAACTGCTAAAAATAATAAATTACCAAAATTGTGAGAAAACTATTTTGAGTCAGTTGAAAAAGGTGGGTGGCCACCGATATCCACCTGGATCAATCATCCCTCCTTAGGAATAAATGGTCTCCATTGCGTTGAGTACTGGGGGGAGAGGGAAACGTGTTTGTTGAATTTGCATCTCGATGAGCTCATTGCCTTGTTGGAGAAGTTGTGTTGCTTAGCTTGTTGAAGGTTGTCACGAACCTGTGGCTGGAAGGGTTGGACCTTTTTAACTAGTCTGGCTACATGAGATTCATGTGTGCAAAAGGAATCTTTACACTTTTTTGCAATCTTTCCGACCTGCTTCTGTTGGATAGAAGGTGCTTGGACTGAGGCTGCAGTGGTGTTCTTTTGTTCACGCTTTGAACAGACTGTGAAGAAGCTTAATTTTGTAGTATGAGATACTACCTTGCACCATTGTTTAGGTGGGACAATAGTTGGAACTACCTCTGGTATCATGTAAAGATGACTCCCTAGAGTAACGATGAAACTACAAGGTCGAGACTCATAGATAGCATGGTGCTTCCACATATATGGCTGGCCCAAGAGAACATCATAGACATCTAGTGGGGAAACATCATGCAATACCTCATCCTTGAAGGGTTGGATTCTGTATGATAATCGACACTGTTGGATGACACGAAGATCTCGTCCCTGGCGAATCCACCCGATGTTGTATGGTTGCAGGTGTGGTGTTGTCGACAATCCCAACTGTTTGACGACCTCTACGAAGATGAGGTTCTTCTGGCTTCCGCTATCAACAATAAAATGCAGTGGGGTCCCCTTCACCCACATTTGTGAATGGACAAGGTGCTCCCCCTCTTCAAGATCTGTTGGTTCTTCTGGATGAATTGTTGTGGTCGCGACAATAGCAGTGGGGTCTGCATCGATGATCTATCTTCTATCAATATTTTCTAAATCAGATTCTGAATCAGGGTTCGACTCCTTGTCTTTGATCACAGCCATCAATGACTGTTTTGAGTGACATTCATTGGTGTTGTGTCAGGGGATTTTATGGAAATCACACCATTTTCCGATGTCCTTCTTCGTCTTTCTGTGACCCTTATTTTCATGTGTCTTGGACTGGTTTTGGGAGACTATTTTTTAGGGTCGTCTTTATCATACTTTGCTTATTGCGGATTTGCAGACTCGAACTCCCGTTTGTTCTGGTGCTTAAATTTCTGTTCGATTTTAACAGCATATCGATAAGTAGCATCAAGTGATGAGATGTCCATAAAATCCATTTCAGTTTGGATATATCTGTGTAGAGTCCCACGATATTTCAAAACCAAATTTCATTCGGAGTCTTTGATACCCAGCTTGGTGCGCAAGATATGGAAGGTATTGGTGAAATCTGGAACTACTTGGATCCTCTCTTGTTGCGGTGTGGTCCATTTCATGTACTGTTCCTCATAGTTGCCAACAAGGTAATATTGTCCACAAAAAAATCCCAAGTGGGCTCGGCCCCATATATTCCAGACTCCTCTATGTAACTTTTCTCCCAGTAAGTTTCCCACCAATGTTTGACATGGGGGAGAGCCTTAAGGAGTGTGAAGGTGATCGTTTCTCTGTCGAAAAAATTGTGAACAGAGAAATAACCTTCTGGCATATTTAACCATTTTTCTAGGGAATCTGCATCTATTCGTCCTTCAAATATGGGAATATCAAAATTAACTTGTACCTTAAAAATGCAAGGTGCCTCCAAAGTGGCTGCTTGATGAAGACACGCCTGTTATTATAGACAGACGTTGAAGGATGTGGGAAAAATTCTCTATCATTTTGTCCCTCTGTCGCATGAGAGTTTGCTCAAGCAACAGATTAATAGAATCGTTTTCTCTGTCATTTTTCTTTTCTTCCGCCATGGAGGTTTTCTTGGGAGTGTGAGAGTGATTGTCCTCAAGAGATACAAGATCAAGACCCAACTTTCTATACTCAAACCTCGTTGGGGACATGCACTGAAAAAAAATCAAGAGCAGTCTACTCTGATACCACTGATCAGGATTATTTTCAACACAAAATGAGAGCAGAGATATAATAAAGAAATGTACAGAAATATCTTGGATATCCAATAATATAATAGAAATGTATCAGAGATGAAACCATAAACACAGAGATACAGTAATACACAATTTTCTATTAATGAGAGAAAATGTACAAAGACTCTAAAAATACAGAGTGAAAGACTCGCTAGAATGGTGGCAGATTATCTCTGAGAAGAGATGTATCCTGTTGGCCCTTGACCAGATTTGGTTGATATATGGTCAAGGTTGACCTATTTTTGGACTTTGACAGCCTGTCGAAGGAGGAGCGCAAGACGAAGTAGAGATCACAGGATCTCGACCCCTTTTTGGGTCCTTTTTGGGTCTTTTTTGAGATATGGGAATATGTAACGAGAATGGGATATCGGCCCATGGGTTTACTCATGTTTAGGCCTATTTTGTATATATAAATAGATGCTTAAGCTAGATAGAAGTGGTGGTGCATCTATGTGATGTGAATGTATGCTAAGTGCAAGTAGAGTCTGTAACTGCTTTGTGCATGACTGTAAGAGACTTGCAGAGCTAAGTGCAAGTCATTGTAGCAAGATTGTGGAAGGCTTAGTGTTGAAACGCAAGGAAGAAGGATCTAGCGAGTTGCGCAGATCTTCTGTCATGTGCGGAGTAAGGGTTTTGAGGCTCTGTGCTTGTAACCGATTGACTAAAGAAAATAAATAAGAAGAGTTGGTGGACGTAGCCCCGGGGTGGGGGTGAACCACGTAAATATTGTGTTGTTATGCTTTGTGCTTGTCTTAATGTGTTTATGACTCTCTAGCTAAGTGATTTGATATAGATAGATAGATATGCTTATGCTTTGTGCTATGAATGTTAGATCTGACTTCTATGAATGTGCTTAGTGCTTGCTTATGCTAGATATGATCCATATGTTTGTGCTAAGTGCTTAATTACATTAGATCAGTGTGAATGATGCGATACTCTGTTATATCTACACAGTAGTTATTGGTTGAATATTGATGAACTATTGACGCTAAGTGCTCTGTTAAGTATTATAATCATATATCTGTGTCCCAGCTAAGGTTGCAGACACTTGAGTCCTACAACCACCCCTGCCTCTACCTCGGGTGAGACTTCATCTGCTTCACACGTGTTGCTAAAAGGGGTAGTTATGGTTTTGTTGGTGTGCTATTGTAGCGTTGAACCCTGGGTCTGCCCCTGTGCCAACAAATGGTTTTTTTGCTGGGACCTGAAGCTATGATTGTTGGGAACTGATAAAGAAGGAGCTTTATGTAAATATTCGTGCTGAAGTTGTGAAAGCTATGTGCATAGATATGTCTCTCTAGTGTGCAGTATTCTACTTGATTTATAAATCTCTGTGCTAAAATAAAGAAGCCCAATCTGAAGAAAAGGAGTCGAATCTGAAGGAGAAAAGCAAGATCTGAAAGCTTTGTGCTCTAAGAAAGGTAAAAGTGAGAATTTATGATTAAAAGAGGTAAGATCTGCAAGCTATGTTCTCTAATAAAGGTAAGAATAGTGAAAAGATTTAGATCTGGAAGCTTTGTGCTCTATAGAAGTAAGATAAGTGGAAATTTTTGTTTCTAGAATATGGATCTAGGTATGTTTAATAGAGTTTGTCCTAGTTCAAAAACTAGGGTATTGATAGATGAAGGAAGATTTGATATTGATAGATCTGATAAGAATAGTGAAAGATATGTTATACCTATGCATAGAAAGAATGTTTGGAGTAACAAATGGATGCAGGATCCTAGAAAGAATTTTTTGCAGGTTAACTACCATGATCCTAGTGCGCAGTACTGGAAAGGCTGGTAATCATTTAAAAGAAAGAGAGGATTAACCCTTTGTTATAGTTGCAGAAGACCGAGACATCTTGTTAAGGAATGCCCTGGGAAAAGACCTAGTTGTATTTTTTCTAAAGCTATGGACCATGAAGTGTTGGATTGCCCTAGAATGATTTCTAAGCTAGAAGAAATGAATCTGAATAAAGAAAACCCTAAGGCAGATCAAAAAATGGCAGAATCCCGGGAAGAATCAGAGAAAGTATTGTTGCAATTGAAAGAAACCCTGAATGACCATCGACATATCATACTATCAGAGATCTTCAAGGAAAAAGAATGCATTGAAGCATGATTAGGAGACTTCGACATTGACTGTGTTCTGGATGAGGAAACACAGGTGAATATCATGACAGAGAGAACTTGGGAAGCTATAGGGAAGCCTATTATGATCCCTTCATTAGGAGGAATAGGACTATTCATAGGAAAGCTAATAAACATGTGTGGGACGCTCGCTCGCATACCTATGCATGCTAATGGAACTTTGATAGAGGAAGATTTTGAGATTATTAAATTTATTGAAGACAACACCCCATTTACCATGTTACTAGCCATCCCTTGGATTGAAAGAGACCAGGCCAGAAGGAAAGAAGAAGAAGCAGTGTTAGAACAACAAAAGCAGGAGTTAAAAGAATTCATGACTAGAAGGATCGCACACTTAATTGCAGAACAGGAGAACAAATCGAAGTTATTCAGCACTAGAGACCCAGATGTCGAAGCTGCAAGAAAATTAGAGGACTCACAGAACACTAAAGTACTTATCCCAGACAAAGAAGAGGTACTACCCATGAATTCTAGGAAAGAATTTTAACAATGCGAAGTAACTATGTTAAAAGAAGATAAGAATCAGAATGGAAGAAGGCATACCGAGACGAAGCTCACTGGAAAGAAGGCTATAAATCTAAGTAAGAAGAGGGTTGATATTGAAAAGTTACAGAAAGTTCCAGAGGGAACCTCACAGAAGGAAAATTTTCAAAATTGGAGCTTCATCGGGATAGCAGAACAGCGACACATGGCACTTCGACATGGCGAAGCAATATATTCATTGGGGACATCGAGCCCTTTGAACCATTGGCTGCGAAGTTCAACACACTATGGTATTCAAACGACATGAATAAACAGTGGCAGTCTAATGTTGTATTTCACACATACTACAACCAGTTGAAGGTAGCTATACAGTTCGAGCCTCGCATGATGCCGAATACTTTACACAGGTTCAAGATGTTGATGAAGTTCAGCACAGACTGCAATTTCATTTACATCACAGTACGCGCTGACGAGCACAAGCAACAACTTCAGTCCTACTACAAGCTAATCGAGGAGGACTTGGAGGAGATAACCAAGGACTAGTCGACGGACCTCCTCATTCCAGCAGACCCTATGGAAATATCTGATATAGACAGTCTAGAAACTGCGCAGGATACACCCGGACCTAGCAGGACGAAGAAAACTGAAGAGGTTCAGTATTTAGATAGTGCATCTGGGAAGATTGCTTCCATCTCACAAGAGCAAGGAGGTGATGGTGGAGAGATAGATGGCGCAGAAGTTGAACAGAAGAAAGGTGAGGTTACACTGCCTAGAGATGAGGAGGACCCCTCGAAGAAAAGGAAGGTTTCCCCCCCAAAGCCTTCCTCCTGGAATAAATCGAAAGCTTCTATGACAAAAATGTAGACTATCCTCACCTCAGATGACTTCAATTTCATTATAGCGGCCCTGAATTATGCTTCGTTGGAGATAGCAGAGAAACAAGAGGCTAAGCACGAAGTAATGCACAATAGAATCAAGATTGAGCTCCAAGGAGTGCAACAAGCACTACAGTGCAACCGCACACTCTCCACTGCGCCNGTTCAAGACGTTGATGAAGTTTAGCACAGACTGCGATTTCATTTACATCACAGTACGCGCTGACGAGCACAAGCAACAACTTCAGTCCTACTACAAGCTAATCGAGGAGGACTCGGAGGAGATAACCAAGGACTAGTCGACGGACCTCCTCATTCCAGCAGACCCTATGGAAATATCTGATAGAGACAGTCTAGAAACTGTGCAGGATACACCCGGACCTAGTAGGACGAAGAAAACTGAAGAGGTTCAGTATTTAGATAGTGCATCTGGGAAGATTGCTTCCATCTCACAAGAGAAAGGAGGTGATGGTGGAGAGATAGATGGCGCAGAAGTTGAACAGAAGAAAGGTGAGGTTACACTGCCTAGAGATGAGGAGGACCCCTCGAAGAAAAGGAAGGTTTCCCCCCCGAAGCCTTCCTCCTGGAATAAATCGAAAGCTTCTATGACAAAAATGCAGACTATCCTCACCTCAGATGACTTCAATTTCATTATAGCGGCCCTGAATTATGCTTCGCTGGAGATAGCAGAGAAACAAGAGGCTAAGCACGAAGTAATGCACAATAGAATCAAGATTGAGCTCCAAGGAGTGCAACAAGCACTACAGTGCAACCGCACACTCTCCACTGCGCCTCTGTCAGCGGGAACACTAGAACTGGGAGATGAGCCAAATCAACTCCATCGAATTGCTGAAATAGTCGAAACTCGCCTTCGACAAGCATAGGAAGAAACAACGCAATCCACCCAGGATTTGACACAAGTACAAGGAGTCTTGGTAGAACAACACAGTACTTCATAACAGGAGAAGCTTGATCTCCAGGAAAATTTCGACGAAGCAAAAGCCCAACTGCAGAAAGAAAAGGAAGAGTTGCTCACAGAGCAACTCAAAGTAAAATAAATGGTCAACAGAGTGCTTCGCTCTGTGACAGTCATAGAAGTAAAAGCCGAAGAGAGAATTCCACAGCAAATAGTACAACTTGAAGAAGTGATCCGACATCTACAACAACGCATAGCAGATTTGGAGCTACGTGCAGTACCCAAGACCCCTCAAGATGTAAGAGATCAAAGGGAAGCAACCTCCATGAGTGCAGTTGAGAGACTAAGGGCTCTTGCTGGGGAGTGTAAGCAGTTGAGTAACCACAATGCCCAAACGTATGAGAAGCTCATTGAGAACCCGGAATTGCAGGCATTGGAGTCGCAACTCCAGGATGCAAAACAGTGTGCAGAGATACTACAGGCACAACTGAAGGCCTTGTCAACTATAGAAAGAATGAAGTGGTCTCAAGAGCAGTGAACCATCCAGCAATAGATCCATACGATTCAAAGAAAAGTTATGGAAGTAACTCAATGGCTCCAACCTGTGCAAGATAAGGCCTATCGATTTTTCATAGAGGTCGAGAGCCGAGGAGCAGAGCTAGAACAGATTGTTAACACAACATAACAATGCCTAGAAGGGCCAGTGAATGATGTAGTAATCCAAGAGTTCACCGAGCAAGAGGTCGTAGCCCAGCAGCAAGTTGAAGTAGTTCAAGCCAAGCTCGAAGCGTTCGAAGCAAAAATTCCTACATCAGAGTGACTCGGGGTGAGTCACAGGTGAGTGTTGGGGGCCTGTTGGCCCTTGACCAGGTTTTGTTGATATCTAGTCAAGGTTCACCTATTTTTGGACTTTGATAGCCTATCGAAGGAGGAGCTCAAGACGAAGCAGAGATCACGGGATCTCATCTCCTTTTTGGGTCCTTTTTTGGATATGGGAATATGTAATGGGAATCAGATGTCGACCCATGGGTTTACCCATGTTTAGGCCTATTTTGTATATATAAATATATGCTTAGGCTAGATAAAAGTGGTGGTGCATCTATGTCATGTGAATGTATGCTAAGTACAAGTAGAGTCTGTAAGTGCTTTGTGCATGACTGTAAGAGACTTGCAGAGCTAAGTGCAAGTCATTGTAGCAAGATTGTTGAAGGCTTAGTGATAAAACACAAGGAAGAAGGATCTAGCGAGCTGCATAGATCTTTTTTCCTATGCGGAGTAAGGTTTTTGAGGCTCTACGCTTGTAATCGATTGTCTGAAGATAATAAAGAATAATATTTGGTGGGCGTAGCCCTAGGGTGGGGGTCAACCACGTAAATACTATGTTGTTATGCTTTGTGCATGTCTTAATGTGTTTATGACTCTCTAGCTAAGTGATTTGATATAGATAGATAGATCTGCTTATGTTTTGTGTTATGAATGTTAGATCTGACTTCTATGAATGTGCTTATTGTTTTCTTCTGCTAGATCTGATCCATATATTTGTGTTAAGTGTTTAATTACATTAGATTAGTGTGAATGATGTGATACTATGTTCTATTTGCGCAGTAGTTATTGGTTGAATAATGATGAAATATTGATGCTAAGTGCTTTGTTAAGTATTATAATCACAAATCTGTGTCCCAGATAATGTTGCAGACACTTGAGTCCTGCAACCACCCCTGCCTCTACCTCGGGTGAGACTTCATCTGCTTCGCAGGTGTTGCCGAAAGGGCTAGTAGTTAGGGTTTTGTTGGTGCGATGTTGTAGCGTTGAACCCTGGGTCTGCCCCTGTGCCAACATGTCCATTACTCGCATTCGCAAGAAGATGATTTTACAATGAGGCTCCAAAGGCACTTTATCATAAATAAAATCCAAAATCCTAACCTCGGAAGATGAAAAACCAATAGTTTTGTGGACCTCGTTTTGGGTAGTTTGGTGTATCAACTTCTCGGGGGTGTAACTTTGGCATACGATCTCCATTTGGGGCACACGATAGCTCGTTGGAAATGTATCATTGAGGAGATTCGTTTTGGGGGATCAATCAAGGCCTTTGGCTATGATTGAGAATATCTATGCTGAAAAAGCTTCATTTAGGCCCTCAAAATGGCCTCGAAAGTTAAAAACTGCTAAAAATAGTAAATTACCAAAATTGCCAGAAAACTATTTTGAATCAGCTAGAAAAGGTGGGTGGCCACTGATATCCACCTGGATCAGTTAGGAAAAATAATGGATAAATTAAATTTTGGTTTCCCAGAGGTTACGAAATGTTTGGCGTTTCAAATTTCGGTAACGTTTTTCAAATTCATATATTAATAAACTAAGCCCGAGAGGTAAACCAGAGGAGTGACCAATTCATCTCACACATTTGTGTCCTCTATTTGTGTTTCTAGTTATCCTTATATTGAGAGTAATGTTAAATTATGTTATCCATGTTTAAGACTTCACTCACAAATATGTAAAACTTGATCCTTATAATGTAAGAAATCATTAAAGGTTGAAACATAGTGTATTGATTTATACATGTACATTGTGGTTTCAACAATAAAAAGTTGTTTTTTGGCTTAGGGATCAATACAAGAGAAGGACATTATTCAATCGAAACAATCTCAAAACATTGTGGGTATTGGCTTCTTGAATATTTCAACAAATACCTAATGCTTGAAAGATATATTTTATACTTGAATGAAACAATATTGTGTCTAACGCATTAAATAAGTAATATAGACATTAATAAATACTATATAATACTTTTGACTTTAGAACTTCAAGAGGTTTGGATGAACAATTTCATATTTAGTAACATCAACCATCATGTGGTTCAATAAATATATCCTAAAATATTTCACAATTGTAACATCAACTAAATATTCATGTCTTTTTATGAGATGGATTGAATATACTCTAATTGAGCGCATTATGAGTGTTCACAATGGTCAAAAGGAAGATTATTGAGGCTTTGATATCCAATTTTGACATTGGTGAGTTATTTATTAAAAGTTATAGTTGTTGAAAAATATGAAACTATGCTATGGAAAAGATGTCATTTTCTTATTGTAGCTATGATTAATTTCCCCAATATAAATTAGATTCTTAATTTTCATGGAAACTAGGTTTCAGTGGCATAAATAGAGAATCATGTTCTTATGTTACCAAACACAATCTCCCTAAAACATTATTTCAATACCTACTTACAACTAGTTACTAGTATGATACACCAAGAGAAAATCATCCAAAAACAATCATTGAAACAAAAACAATGACTTGAAAGAACATTTCTTCAACATAGATTTGTATATTGGGAAAGACTTTTGAGAGATTTTTACAATTAATGTAATGTTTAGTGCTTTAAATATGAGATTCGACATGGAGATCAATAGCCATAGATGTACCAATCTATACCCAACATTGAGATCAATAGCCACATGTGTACCAATATATATCCATGGAAAGCTAAGGTATAGAAATTATAAAAGGAGCCAGTATCACTTACCAACTACTAAGTTCATGTAAATTGGTATTCTATTATACCACTTTGAAATTCATAAAGACGTTTCATCTCAAATTTTAGGTATTTATTCTTAAAAATTAAATATTGACAAGTTGTAAGAGTGATAGCCTTTCAATTGCAATGATATCAAATGATCCTCAATTCTTCATTGAAAATCAAATTTTTATTTTAAATTTTCTCTTATAGGAGAAAACATTTAATGCCCTTATATGAAGGGATAAAGGGGTCTTGAAGGGCAATGAAGGCTTCAAATTTTATCCTTGGGGCTTGACTCACATGTCTAAGTATTTGACAAAATGTCTATATACCAAGTGTTTCACAAAAAGCTTAGATGCCAAGTGTTTGTAGATAGGCCTCTTTGAAACATGTTTGGTGAAACTCCATTATGTAGGTTGGTTTTTAGATTATGATTGTTTCTCATTGGCAATTCCATAATATTGTAGGTGAATCTTACGGATTATGTCGTAGATATAAAGCATAAATTGGAGTTTTTACATGGAATAACCGTGGACCAACAGTGCCTTTTTTTTAGGGTAAACAAATGGAAGATCAATCTATGTTGTTCGACTACAACTTATGAAAAGACTCAACCATCACTTTGGTATCATGGTTACATGGAGGAGTGATGGACCTTGGCGTGTCTTCAACTTCAAAGCCTATTTATTTTAAGGATGTACTAAGAAACAAACTTTCTAATTCTGCTACTTTGAACTCTACTATGTGAAGTGCCTATATTGTCAAGAAATTTGAAGTGGTGCCAAAGATGGAGGTTTTTTAGCCATATGTCAAAAAATTACTTTCATTTTACAAATCCTCTTTGGTAGTATGAAGATTCATTGATTTCTATCCCTCTATTTCATATTTATACAATTGTATTTATTTGACTTGAACAGAGGATTACAAGGTTTATCTATGCTTTAAGGGTTTCTTCATTATTTAGTTCTCCAATCATGTTGTTTATAAGAGAGGAATAGAAGAGAACCTTTGTTTTTGGTTCCCCTCTTTCGATCCTACCACTATGTCTATATCAAAAATGTCCATTTAGGTTTAACCTCCAAATTTGCCCCTTCATTTATGGCATTTATCAATTTTTAGTGATATCAATGATACTTTGGACAGTGATATAAAAATATATATAGAATGGGTTCAACTAGGTTTGTATACATATGCTCGAATATGTGTTGATATTGACATTAACTAGGGTCTCATAGATAAGATGTTATTATAGTGGGGCAATTTTAAATGGCTTCAGGTTCTGGATTATGAGAATACCACTTTTCTATGCTAGCTTTGCCAATAAACAAGGCATCTCCAAGATTATTTTCTTCAAGATCATGCCTACTCAAAAAATAATAAAGGACACAATCTAAACCAAAATATTGGCAAGCATGTGAGCAACCATTTCGGGATGATGATGATGCACAAACTATTTCCAATCAACAAACTATTGATTTAAAGAAAGAGAACTTTGTTGATCCAGAAGTGTTGAATAAGGAACCATACCCTCCCTTGGAGGATGAAGAAGAATACATGAATATTGAGATTTAGTCCATGAGGGTGGTAGTTGTACATGAAACCCCTTTTAGGGGGATGAAGAGACTTCACAAAACTAACAACTTTCATTCCAACAAGAAATTGGTTCCCTCTATGAATCCTTACCTCTCAGCCTTCTGAATTGCAGTTAGTCACTGGGGACCTTCTTGAGTGGGGTGACATGAGGTTAACAAAAAGAAAGAGAAAAAGGATAAGGTTGAAGATTATTTTTTAAAGGGACAAAAATGAAATCTACATTACTTATATATTTTAATCTTATAAATAAATACTTTAAAAAAAAAATCATTTCTATTTTTGAATAAAATGATGATTTTTTCTTTTAAAAAATACATATTTACATTCTAGCTATTGGGTATGAGTTCAATGGGAGATGATCGAGAGACAAATGAGTGTGATTTTTTTGATATAAGGCATCCATTTTTGTCTTACATCTCATTCTAAGGCATGATCTGTTACACAAATGTAATACCCCTTAGAGAACGAACTTCAATTTGTAAATGTACATATGCTTTATAGGTTGGTGAGTCGAGTTGTTTTAGGCTAGAGTGCCTTTGTATATATATATATAGGCCATAGTGCCTATGTGATTAGGCCAACGAGCTTAACAAAGTGTATTATATAATCACACTCGTTTTTATTAATAAAATACACCATTGTTGCAGACCAAGTCAGATGAAAGAGTATGAGGGGCTAGGACTCCACGAGAGTTGAAAGGGGGCTAAGGAAAAGGGGCTAAGTCATGGGGGCTTAAGTCAAGGAATAAAATTCTATTATTCATAAGTCATAAGATTTATGTTATAATTTGATCATAAGTCCCAAGTGAGAGGAACAAACTACCAATTGGAGTCAAATGCATTTCCTAGAGTGACAAGTGTCAAGATAGGAACATGCAATAATGTGGGAAATTAGTGTAATTTTGAAATTCATTCATAACTCTTACAATCATTCACTCATTCTTGCATCCATAGTCCCATACCATGGCTGGAGAGTGTGAGAAGGAGTTGAAGTTATTTACCCTATAAATCATTGGTGGTTTGGGTTGAAGAAGCATGTTGTTAGGCATGTAGAGAAATTTTCTCTAGGTAAGAGAATTGTTGGGAATAGTTTTTTGGATGTGCTAGGCTAGTGGGTGTTGTAACTCCTTGAGAAAAATTTCATTCCAAGTGCTATAGAACTCTGATAATTCATGGTCAGCTTGTTGTTGAATCTCTAGAAGGGAAATGGGACAACATAAATGATTGTTGAGCAGAGAAGGGCGTACATTTCCTTGGGTGGGACATGTTGTAGAGATTTTTCACCCTGCATGAGTGGAGCTCTCTTAGGTTCTACCAGTTCCTAAGACTAGAATAGAGACATAAAATAAGGGTGTTCCTATATCTTATTCATACATGAAAATCTCCAAAGAAGATGAAATCCTTCTAAAGATCAAAGTAATCATGCATGGATTGACAACAGATCTAATAGCATATCATAACACACAATTATACTAATTCTCTACCAATGAATACATAAACTTGTATGAAAAATTAGATAGAGGGAAACATCCAGTATATCTTCTATTAATCAAAGAAATAATATTACAAATTACAAATAAAAAGTTGATGCAATGGTCTCCTTCCAAGCTCCTTGCCCAAGTTTTGCAACCAAATCACTAGAGTAACTTTGCTAGCTCTTTCCTCCTTCCTTCCCATGGAAATTTCTTGGTTCTTATAGGGATTTAGGGATAAGTCCATATAGTTATTAGGATAATTTTCTCAAGCTCATAATGGAATCCTTCTCAAAGCTAAACCCCTAGAAATCATTGGGAAGTCTCATCCATCGAAACAAAATCCAAAAATAGGAGCTTCTAGACTTGGTTGCTCCCTAGACACATAGACAGAGTGACCAATCCCTCCTTGGTAAGCCAAAAGGAGTGACCAACCCTTTCGGTCGCTCCATTAATGAACAGAAAGAGTGACCAAGTTTTTCGGTCGCACCCTTAATGAAGGGAAAAGTGACCAACCCTTTTAGTCACACCCTTAATGAAGGATAAGAGCGACCAAGTGGAAATTACGTTGGAAACTTAGGGAATAAATGGTAGGTTTTAAGGGTTAAAATGAGGGGTTTCTAGGGGATAATGACCTAGATATTAGGTGATATTTAGGTGATAATAACCTAATGATTAGGTGGAAAATAACATTATAACAGATGGCCCCTAAAGTGTGAGTTCAGAAGAGGTGCCGGATGGACAAAAAAAATTATAAATCAAGTCGAAGAGTTTAGGGAAAAGAAGGTTAGAGAAGAGCATCGCTAGTCCTGCAAAAAAATATCCCCGAGGCGGGCATACCCATGCTCGGTAAGAAAC
>JZKD02S0421808.1:0-17908 GCA_000966675.3 Picea glauca | reverse complement strand
GGTGAGGTCAACGACTCAAGTTTCCATGAATTAATCGTTTGAATATATTATAGTTTACTCTTTTTAATAAATTTACACTAGTTTATGAAGAGGGTTACTACAAATCTCTTCCCTGTAATTTATATTTATATTAGTCATATATAGAATCTTGTCAAAATAATGGTGTTGAGTTTATCAATGAGAAATATATTTTCTCTATTAGGTTTTTTTTATTTACTGTAATTAAATTTTGGGATTGGTTCGTCTTCTATCTTTTGGATTATATTGATAGTATTATGTGCATATTATATTGAAGGAGTTTACCCCTTTCCAAACAATAATTTTATTATAATAACAAAGGCAAACTTTGTTAGTACTATTAATACTGTAGTATCGATTTTTATTTTCAAAAATGATTTTCTTTACTTGTAAATACTAAAATAATGTTATGACTATTTCAAATAAGATAATATCATTGATTTTCCCACATATGTTGTACAAACTATTTCCTTCTCTTCATAATAAACTCTTTGAGTTTTAATAAAAATATTGCTCGTCTTATGCTATGATAAATAAACAATATCTATAGTCTTATACTACCTTTAATCTCATGAAAAATTATTTTCTTCATTTGCATGGATATAACCAGCACCATTATCCATCTATTCTATATAATAAAAAGGATAATAAAATGTTATATGTACAATTCCTACAGTAAATTTCACCACTACAACCAGAAATCCATTACAAGGAAAATGAAAAGAAAACTAGATAAAGATATATATCTGAACCAAATGTTTACTAGGTACAAACTCAGGAAAGATTCCAACTCCTCCCAATGATAGACAAGAGAATCCACATATTACTTGCTCCGGTCACCCCCAAGACAAATTATTTTTTCCATAGGAAATTGGAAATATGAATAACCTTTTCCACGTAATTTCTAGAACTTGATTCCTTCTTGTAACCATCAAGTTCCAAACCATGCACAAGTACTCAACAACATCCTTCCTACACCATACTTGTCTTTCCCCCGTGTCTCCAATAAGAAGAATAGAATTCCTAGGTATTTTTTTTTTGTTTTTAAGTTAGCCTCATCCCGAACTCTTCAGAATGTTGCCCTAACTTTCTGCTAGCTTGTCACCTCATCTCCCACATCCTTGGGAGTAGGTTTACACTTGTTCTCATGGAAAACATTAACTTTTACCCTGGTTATTTTTATCCATTTTTCACTTTTCCCATGGAATAAATAATTTCTTTTATTATAGATGGGGTCTCTCATGAGTTTGTCTCAAGTAATTTTTCTTAAATAAAAGTGAAATGATATTTACAAGAAGGTTTCTCATCATAAAATGTTTATCAAAACATGTATCTTCTATCTAACCAAAATCATATAAACTCATCAACTGCCATTGTTCGAAATTATTCAAATATTTAAATTGGAGGGATTTTACACCTAGATTCTCTAGAACCACCTAGAAGGAGGCTCCAACTCCCTATTTTTATGAACACCAACTCAAAGGAAGTTGCAACTACATTGCAAGAACAAAACTACTATATGAAGAAACCAATACTCCAATGATCCACCCAACCTCTGAGAAATATAAATAAGGGACTCAACCTGTCGTTGTAATTGTCATTGATACTGATACATCACGATCATCAACCTGTCATTGTTACTATCACTGATACTGATACATCATCATCATCAACGTGTCACTGTTTTTTTCACTGATATCGATACATCATCATCATCATCAAAATTGGTTCAACCACGTAATTTTTATGCCAAGATCACCAATAACATCCTCCAAATCATATTCCCAATATCATCAATTTATGCATCAAACCATGTATCAGAATATGCCTCAACCATGTTCCCAAGAATCCATGATATAGGTTAATCAATTTACCAAAGATATTCCTCAAACCATGTATCAAGATATTCCTGAAGCATGTTCCAAAAAATCCATGATATGCTTCAAACCATGTACTATAGACATCAATATATGTGTCAACCATGTGCCAAAACATGCCTTAAGCATGTGCCAAAACATGCCTTAAGCATGTGCCAAACCATCCGAGATATTCCTCAAAGCATATGCCATAACCTTAAAAAGATGCCTCAAGCATATACCAAAGTATCCAAGATATTCACATCAAAAAATATAGAAAACCATACCTTTTATCATGTAAAGAACCTAGTTCACAAAATATCAGATCAAAAAAATTTCCTTGGATTTGGCATCAATAAAATATCGTCACATTCAAACTTCTCTTCAGTCTTACTGGACTAAATTGGGAAACTAGTAGAGCCTCATGTGACGAGTATTGTGCAACCTGTGGGGGCCTCGTGGGATGCACTATACCTTTAACATGGGGGTATGATCAATTAGGGTTACCATAAACCCTTCTCACCTCTGCAACTTGGAGACTTCCTTCATTCACACTCCTTCGCTACTTCAGTTTCACCAAGAGATCACATACTTTCTTTATTCCACTTGATTTATGATCGAATGAGAGGATCCTCATGGGTATTTATACTATTCCAAGTACCTCCTTTAGATGAATTTAGGACGACCTGTAAATTATTATTTGAAACAGTTGAAATGTTTCTCTCCATCTAGGATGAAGCTCTTCGATGCACTCACTAAACCTAAATTCTTGTTTCAATTGTTTAGGGGATTTTTAACCATACTTAAAGGCTTCATCTTTAAGAGGGTATAACTTCTCAACCATGAGTAACCACATGGCCTGCCACCAACTGTTTGAATTGCATGATGAGGACTATCCATATAATGAGGTTTTGCATCCATTTTAAATATCCTTCACCCTCTTTTTCTTCAATCAACTCTACGCTTCATGACCACACTTTTGGGTCTTCCTAACCATATTCTTGTGGCTTCTTTGACCATACATTGTAAATTATTCTCTTAACTACTAGGGATTCTTGTAGGCTTACTCAAAGCATCTTCCTGTTAGGGCCATTCTTAGAGCTACCTCATAATGGGAACACTTTGGATATTCCTTCATATAGACCCATCACTTTTAAAATATTCCATATTTCTTTTAAGATTGTCATTAATGATTTCATCTTGTCCATTGGTACTTCCTGATGTAATTCACTGAAATATATTAAAAGAGTTCATGTCAAAGTTCCTTCATTAATTGAATTCAAATATTCATGGATTGTCATGTATTTACTGAGCTGACACCAATGACATAATAATTCAAAAATATCCTCCTAATAGTTTATCTCCACCTATCTTGTTGTGCATCTCACAGCTTGCCTTTCTATGACTAGCTAGTTTCACCTATCAATATGCTTATTTTATAAGTCATATGATTTTCTAAACATTATGCTTGATGACAATGACAACAAGTATTTCTTCAATTTATCTTGATATCATTATTTCATCCACTATCATGTCTATTATGGCGTTCATGTCAAGTATTATCCTCCATAACTACCAAATATATCATGAATTCATACATGTCCAAGTGTCACAAAACTTTCCATGATTCTGCACACAATGATGACCCATTTGTCACTTTACTATTGTTAATACTTCTTCAAATCTTCTGCAATTGATCATTGTATATTATTTCTTCTTAGGTTGAATAAAATATGTCCACTAGTCTTCTCTATCTTCAAATAAAATTGTAGAAGTCTGCATGGCGATGTGTTTTGAAAATTGCTACTTAATCAACCAATCTGTCATGAGACATTCTATTCCTCTACCATTAGACCATTGACAATATTCCTTCCCAAAATATAAAAACACTTTAAAATTATCAAAATATAGTTCTCCAATCTGTAATAGTTGTTGCTTAGACTCCCCATCTTCAATATTGACATTATTGGGAGTCTCCAAGCCAAATCACTTAGAAAAATGCATAATCCTTCTCTATTGTAGGATCATGATTCTGAGTTATAACATATTCCTCTTTACCTGTAGAGTCATCATGATCTCACACATCTACAAATCTTGTGAGTATTCTCTCTAGGAGTTCTTCATTCACCTGGTCTTCTTGTTATTTCTTTCTTGTATATGATATCATTGTTTTCCTTCATGGAATACTCCATGATGCTTATACAACCATGAGTTACGTGTCAATATTTTTGGAATTTGTAACATTCAATATTGTAGGGTGGCACATAAACATCTCTTCCTTGAACATTTCTTCCAAATGCTCTGCTATATACAACTTAATGTTCAAAGTTATTATAGGTAAAACAATAACTAGGAAATAAACTTTGATACCTGGGAGCCAATGATCCTCTTTGTGATGTATTCCTTTTGAATTCATGCCTTATCTTATCACTATATTATCATGTGTTGTTTCCTTCAAAATTATTGAATCGTCTGCCCCCGGGGGGGCATCTCAATTGGCAAGTGCCGTGAAAATGAAGTTCCATGAGGTTTCGAGTTCAATTCCCCCCGACTTACAATGTGTGTCGTGTATGGGGGCCTCGTGGGCACACCTGGAGGTTATAGTGGTAGAATTTGGATAACACAGCCATGTGTAACGTGAGCACATGTCCAACTAGTTGCCGATTCCTCCAGACATTAAAAAAAATAATAAAATAATAAAAAAATAAAAAAAATAAAAAAAAATAAAAAAATTATTGAATCTTCCTTGATACCTGGAGATATAAGGTATTCTTGGAGCTATACCTCTTATGTATTCATCCTTTTTTACTTTTGTTGACCATGATTCCTTCCTTTGAGAATGTATGCATAGTTGTTAGCCTTCTCTTTATTCTTCATTTTCAACAATTTGGAACACTTTTCTTCAACTTTCATTACTAGCTATGTGGAGCTTCTTCTTTCTTCGACTCTGTTGTTAGGATTGTCATTTTCATCTTATATGCATGTGACCTCACCAAAATATCCAAGACCTTCTTTATTGAAGGGTTACTTTTGACAGTTGAGAATATATTCTAGTACTTGAGTGATCTTCAGGTTATTGTTGAGCTTGTCAACTTCAACCCTCAATGAGGTGACTTCTTCTTCCATATTCTCACAATTTTCTTTTTTCTTCGTCATATGGATCTCCATTACTTATTTCTTTCTCTTTGGTTCCTCAAGTTGGGTTTTCAAGCCGATGATTTCTTCTTCAAGTCGTCTTTCTTGTTGACTAACTTATGCTCCAAGCTTGATTAAGTCCTCAAGTATTTCCTTAATATGACTTATCATAATTTATTCTCTCTACGTTGCTTCCTTTCTTAGTCATACTATTTCAAATTCCAAACACTGCTTTTCTTCCAATTGATTTTTGACGTTTTCTTCAATCACTTTGGCTTCTTCCAACCAAATCTTGAGATTTTTTATAATCAACTAGACTTCTTCAGATTTTTTTGGATTTTCAGAACCTTCCTTTAGCTTGGTCAATTCTTCCTTCAGGGAATTGTTTTCCTTACTTTATCTTTTTAGTTCACTTAAAGTATATATTAGTTCTACCTCAATATCCTCTTTTCCTTTTTCATAATCTTCTTTGTCAGGATCTGACTTACCATTTCCAATTTCTTATTTTTGATCTTTCTAACATGATGATATTCTTTCCTTTGTTTCATCATATTCTTTATTTTGATTAACATTTTCTATTTATGTGATTACAAGAAGAGATCTCTTAGACTATATATTATGTATCTTATCATAAATCTCTTTGGATGATGACAATTTTCCCACTTTCTCTTTCACTGAATTGGGTAATCAATCTAGGATAGCATCCATTTCTATTTTTTTGTTACTTTCTAATTCTTTCTTGGATGCACTCTTTGGAGGTTTCTTTAGTGGTGTATCCTATAACAATTGAGTACCAAACATCATACCCTTCTTCCTATAAAACTAATTTCATTCTTTACATCCATATCTCGTAATTATGACCATCAAACATCGACATTCCATTATCTTTGTAATCCATGATCTACCTTCCAATGGTTAGACTAATACTGAACAACCTTCTCTTACACAAATTATTGGAATATTCACCAATGTTGAGAGTGGGGGTGAATCAATATCAAGCACCTTTTAATATTTTTAACCATAACTTGTAACCATTAAGATTTCAAAAATTTATCACATATGATTGCATTCAATATATCATCAACATATAACCACAAATAGACAATACACAAGAGTTTTCCATGGAAAACTGAAAGGGAAAAAAACGCAAAACATTTTTTAATACATATCTTGAATATTGCATCTACAAGAAGCACCAACTTCCCAAATTCTCCAACACCAACTCGAAGAAGGCCCCAACACCCTTGTGTGTAGTATCCATATTAAAGGAAGCTCCAAATACCTATATTCTCCAACACAAACTATAAGGAGGCATCAAACCCCTTGTACTTTACAGTCTCCAACCTGAAGGAAGTTCCAACTCCCTAGATGATCCAACACCAACTGGTTCAACCACATAATTCTTATGACAACATCACCAATAACGTCCTCCAAATCATATTCCAAATATCATAAATATATGTAAAAAACCTTGTATCAAAATATGCCTCAAGCATGTCCCAAAGAATCCATGATATACATCAAACCATGTACCAAAGATATGCCTCAAACCATGTACCAAGATATGCCTCAAGCATGTTCCAAAACATCCATGATATGATTCAAACAAAGTACCATAGCCATAAATATATGCATCAACCATGTGACAAAACATGTATTTATAATGTTCCAAACCATCCATGATATGCATCAAAGCATATTCCATAACTTAAAAAATATGCCTCAAGCATACACTAAAGTCTCCAATATATGCATAAAAACTATATAGAAAACCATACCTTTTATCATGTAAAGAAAATGGTGCAAAAAATATCATATCATCAAACCTTCCTCGGTTTTAGCTTCAAAATGATAGAATCATCTTCAAACTTCTCTTGAAGCTTGATTGATTGAACTAGGAAACTAACACAAACTCATGTGATGAGTATTGTGCAACTTATCGGGTCCTTGCAGGACACCCTATACCTGACCCACGGGGGGCTGCTGAATTAGGGTTACTAGAAACCCTTATCACATCTGTGGCTCAGAGACTTCCTTCCTTCACACTCCTCCTCTACTTTAGTTTCTCCAGGAGATCACATACTTTCTTTCATTCTTCACCTTGATTGATGATAAAATGAGATGCTCTTGATGGGTATTTATACTATTCAAAGTACCTATTTTACTTTTATATAGGTCGACCTATATCTTCTTATTTGCAACAACTTTTTTCCTTTAATTAATTTTTGGGCCGACATGTAGCTTCTTGTAGCAACCGTTTAGGGGATTTTGAACCATACTTTGGGTCTCCATGTTTAAGACGGTATAAATTATCAACCACTAGGAACCACGTGGAATACCACATGTTGTTTGAAATGGCATGGAGAGAACTATATATCTAATGAGGTTTTGTATAACGACCCCAACTGTTTCAACTAAAAGCGACGCAAAAAGGAATTTTTTTTTTAAGGGAGGGAAACGACGACAATGGTTAAACCACACAACTTGACGATGAAAACCATTCATGAATATCAAGCTACAGACAACAATGACTCAACATACTGGCACATCAAGCAACTGGGAGAAACAAGAGAAAATCAAGACAGGTGGAATGACTACCAGCTCAACACAACAACACAACGCCTACAAGCCAAAGGACAACATAAAAAACCTGACATAGTGGCTTCAAAAAATAGGAAATAGAACCCTACGTTGTGCAAACCCAACTCCTTAAGGTGTTACAAAACCAAGTCCCAACAACCGCTACAACAAACAACACCCCCATCGGGAGGCACAGACTCCAGCGAAGTTATTAGTTGCCTCTATCCATTAGGGCATGCAATGATTCCCTCATCAGGAATCATGATGTCGCTAGGTGATAGGCATGACAACAACCATGGTGAAACAACGCAACTAGACCCTCAACACCGACTAAAATCAACGTGTTAGGAGATCAAATTAACTAATTAAACACCTGAATACTAACCCTAAAACCCAATCGACAAACCAACAAGACGACTATGACATTCAACAACACAATAATTTCCTTGCACAACAAAATCAATCTGTACATACTAAATGATTATTATTAAAACAAAGCTCATTGTGACTATTTTCCCAAGCCGATATGAGATAAGTGTTTTTCCTAAAGAGGAATTTGTTATCCTTTAACTAGAGGCAAAATAGTAAATTGCTAACTATTAATGATGTCTCATCTAAATAATTGTTCCTAATTATATATGTTATTGATAATGTCCTTTAGATATAAAAAGATGAAACATAGTACATCTAGTAAATTTGGATTCAAATGGTTTTAAAAATTAGAACTGAATATCTCAATCCTTAGATTATTTAATACTATGTTATTAAATAGTAATTAACATATATTATAAGGTATGTGTTACTTTGTTGTTTAAATTTTCCATGGTTAACAAGTATAAAACAAATTTAGAAGAAAGTTAAATTGTAAATCTTTGTCGTGAAGGTTATTTTATTGAATCGTTGTCTGTTGAGTAATTATTCGCTATAAGAAATTACTAGGTAAATTGTTATTCTAATAAAAATGGCTATCATAATTTTCTATGGGGATTCGTTGTCACACCCATTAAAATAAATTAATATTTAATGAAAAAATCACTGCCTGGTAGATACGACACGATATAGAGTCAAATATATTGTTGACATAACACTGGATATAAAAAGAATTTTTGTCTGTTAAATAAAAACACCGTCCAACATATCAAAACCAACATCTTCATAATCACATGCAAAACCTACCCATAAATATGTTTCCACACACATTCACATTGTCCAAAAAAAATGACAGTCTAGGTTATGGGTTAGAGCCATCAATTCACTGTTAGACGATGATAGAGCATAAGAATTTGTTGTGGATTAATAAAAACACAAACACAGTGGAATCTCAGACACCTCAAAAAAACGTAGCATAAAAAAGAAGAAGGTATTGAGTTGATCACAGAGAGGAAGGATAAACAATGACAGAGGTATTCAAACGTAAGAAGGAATGAGAAAATCATTCAACCCAGGAGCAATCAACAGGGTAGACAGCTCAGCAAAAACATCATTTTCTCATCATCCATGCATAGAGAAGCAGGACATTAGAATACATAGGTCGCTATGCACTAAAGTGACAACCATCGATTCGGCTCATGTATTATTGCTCATCCATGGACTGATGATCGAGGGATGAGGACGAAGGATAAAGAAAAAACTTTTTACAATAAATCAATAAATGAAACAAGATAGTCATAGCCATCAGGGATTGGGTTGACAAGGAGATCAATTCAATGGAGTGAGCGTAAATCTATGACGACATTATGTTCTTGATTAATAACGTGGAGTAAAACACATTCTTACACAATCGAAGTACATAAATGAAGGCACAAGAAAAATATTAATATATCATTCTAAATAAATGCATGCGTGCTGTAGCCCAAGTCGACCGCTCTAAGTCATTGTCCCGCACATGCGTCGTCTATCTCCCGCTTTTTGACTTATGTGACTTTGCTGATACCTCTCAACCAACGCTACGGTTACTCTTCTTCCCCCTTATCCCCCCGAGCCCAAAAGGGGCCACACAAACTATACCAGAGAACAACTAACTCCCATCTCACCTCGTAAGGCCGAGCTACCACTCGTCACTGAGCTGGGTATCCCAACTCCCACAATATAAGTCAGTCAAGTAAAAAATTATGCAACGTAAGGTTACACATAAAAGAAGAGATCCATACTCCCTCTCCTCCACCCTTTATATAGAGTTTCTAAGTGATTTCTTTCTGAAATTTCCATTTAATTTATTTTTCATTAAGGTAGTTCAGAAAAACCTCCCCCGTACACATGTCACCCATACCCTTAGTTGCACCAGAAATTGATTTCATTAATTATTTAATTACTCCTATTTCCCTCAACAAGCTAAAAGAATTCCTAAAATCACTCCTAGGTGTCCCCATATTCCCTTACACATTTTAAGGACTTACGCCCTTACTAAATTTCTAGTTGAGTTCAATTTAGAAAGTTATTAAAGGCAAGATTCCTTACTAAGTTAGTCATTCTTGTTTTTCCTTATGTTTCCCTTTTTATTTACGTTTCCCCTTTTTCCTTAGTTTCCTAATTCTTTTAAGTTTCCCTCTATTCCCTTTTTATCTAAAACTCAAATTAGCATGTGTATAAAAATTACCTTTTACCCCTTTTTCTTTTTAATTAATAAATTTTAATTAGCATTTGTAACAAAACAATCATTCCTTTTTTCTTTTCTTTTTTTAATTTAATCCCCAAAAGTAATTTGATTTTAATAAATTAATTGAATTTCCTACCCCATTCTCATCACATGTTTAATGATTATTATTATTATTATTTTACCACAAGTATCACTTAGACCTAGATTTTATTTCCTAGGTTGGGTGACATTTTTATTAGGGAAATTGTTTTTTTTTAATCTTTCTTATCACATCATTCGTTCTAAGACCATCTAGGTTCATTCAATTATTAGTTAACAATGCGACATGCCCTTCAGGATGCACTAGGTTCTCCATGGGTGCCACCCACCTCATTTTGTTTCCCTTGTGCAATGTTCCCTTCAAAATGCACTACGTTCTCCAAGGGTGCCACTCACCTCTTTCTACTTTTCTTGCACGATGTGCTCTTCAAGACGCACTACATGATCCAAGGGGGCCACTCGCCTCTTGACTAACTTGGTAGACATAAAAAACCCTTGGAGTCAATACTCCACCAGATGATCTTATGGGATACTAAGGGCCTCTAAGGAATAAGGCCCCTGCATTATTATGCACCCCTTAGAATCATCGTGAGCGACTATCGCAGTATGCCCTCACAAAATCGTGGGTCTTCTCGAACTAGGTAATCGTTAAACTACACTTTGAGCCATAACTGGAGTGCTAATAGGTTGTGGTATGGTTGTTGTCCAAACCTCTCCCTCAATATCTTTGGTTGTCATGTGTGACCCCTCTACTCCACATGTCAATCAGGTCGACAAGCTATTGTCAGCCTGCATCATCAATGAATCATGTCAGAAATAAAATCAATCATCATAACATCTAATCATATGTGCATATGTCATATCAACAACAATCAAACCCCAATAGTCCACTCACTGACTCAATCCAGAGTCCAAGGGGTTTCATCAATGCCTTTGCATCCTCAAGGTCCAAGGTCCTTCACACTCAAGAGAACCCAGTCAATAACACATGTCTATGTAAATACAAAAAATAACATATAATCACATCCATAATGCCTCAAAATCATAATCAACGGCCAATAGTATAATAATTCGGATTACTTGCAAGCAAGTGTCCTCAAAGAATAAGTTCCCTTAGTGCGCACAAGAGAGAGATGTTACATACACCCCCTCATGGTCTAAAATTCATCCCGAAGTTTTAGAGAATATAAGTGCTGAAATAATGTGTATTACAGTATCATATGTCTATCTATCAAACAAAAATGGAAACTGTTGGCACATATCATATGCATCCTCCCAGGTTGCTGATTGCGGACAATAGTTGTCCCAGTGGACCTTGACTTGATCTACTGTTCAACATCGTAGCGGTCGAATGTGATGATCCAGGATGTCTATCGGTTCAAACGTGAGTTCCCCCTCATCTGATACCTTCAAGGAAATCATGTCAATAACATGTGTAGGATCACTAATATAATGTATCAAAATAGATATGTGAAAAACATCGTGAATACACCTCAAAAAATCAGGCATGGCTAGTCGATAGGCCATGGGCCCATTCCTCGCCATAATCTAAAAAGGTCCCATGAATCTAGGAGAGAGATTATCTCCTTTCCAAAATTGATCGAACTCTTATGTGTTGTTACCCACAAGAAGACTCGATTTGCAACTTTGTAAGTACAGTCGACACCGCGCGCATCGACATAACTCTTTTATCAATCCTGCACTTCTTTGATCCTTTGTCTTATTGTTTACATTTGATCTTCCATTTATTGGATCACTTTTGGTCCCACCAACACCCTATCCTCAAGACGATCCCAACTCAAAGGCGTCCAACACGGTCACCCGTAAAGAAACTCGAAAGGCGCCATCTTAATGGTTCTTTGGTAACTATTGTTATGTGTGAATTCTACCAGTGGAAAGAATTATTCCCAACACTTTTTTTGTTCCATCACATACATGTGCAACATGTATTCCAAGATTTCGTTTGCTTGTCCAGTCTTCCCGTCAGTATCCATGTGATACATAGTACTAAAGTTAATATGGGTTCCCAAGGCCTCTTGGAAACTTTTCCAAAATCATTTAGTAAACACCGATCTTCGATCGGATATAATCCTCTTAGGAACACCATGCAACCTCACAATCTCACCGAAGAAAAATCTAGCTATGTCAGTTGCCTGATGCATCATACTCACAGGAATAAAATGATCACTCTTCGTCAAAGTGTCGACTACCACAAAAATCGATTCTTGTCTCATTGAAGTTAGTGGCAATCCAACAATGAAATCCATCGTAATAACCTCCCATTTTGATTCTGGAATATCGTGTGGCTATAATAATCCCGTTGGATGTCTACATTCTGCCTTCACCTGCTGACATTCTAGACATCTGGCCACATAGTTGACTATGTCTTCCTTCATTTCTTTCCAGTAGAATAAGGGTGTAAGGTTCGCCCTCATATTCGTGACTCCTAGGAGAGCCATCTATGTTGCTTTGTGAGCCTCATTTAGGATCAAAATTCTCAACTCATCCTTCGGTGGTAAGTAAATCTGATTTTTAAATCTCAATAATCCATCAACGTCAAACATAAATCCTTCAAATATTCACTACTACATATGGGTGGATTATTCCATGAAAATTTTCCACACTTCCACTCGTTTCATAATTTTTTTAAACAGGGCAGGATTTCGTCGATATTGCCACCCAAGTTCATCGAAATATCCATAAAATTCTTAATTTAACCTAGTCTAGATTTTCATCTCTATAGTGACAAACTTTCTTGGAAATAACAAATTTTTTTTTGCCTATCTCATTAGTTGGTGTTAATGGCTAGTTGACTATTTTATCTATATATATGTGACTTTAAGAGACTTTGTGACACAATTTCCATAGTTGTGACACTGTTCTTGGCTTTGTTTGAGCTGTTTATATTTCTTGTCACCCACTGGTTGAACAAATCCAATTCTCGATCTACATAGCTCTGATTTTGAACTTGCAAGGTTAGTATGTTATTTTTTATTGATGTACTCATTTAACTTGTAATTGTTTTTTCAAATGTCCAATTTGCATTTAGCTTGTTTTTTCCTTGATAATATATTATAATATGTGTAGTACCATATTTCATGTCTTTGGTTTTAATTGGATCTAGTTAGTATATTCTATGGAAAAGGGTATGTGGATTCCATAACATTCTAGGTTTATGTAATCCACACACCCTTTTCCCTTCAATTGTAGCTATAATCTCTCTCTTTTCATTGATAAATATATGGAATTTCTCTTGAAACTCAACCCTGATCGATGAAATGATAGTAATTGATTGCTATATTCCCTGCTTTAGCAGGGACTAATAAGATACATAAACTCTAACCCTAAACTTATGTTACGTATATATGTCGTTGTTATATAAAGAAAACATTTGTACACATATGAACTTATTATAAAGACGTTATCTATGTCGTCATGATGTTGATCCTATACACATATGATCACCTAATTATTATAAAGATGTTGACCTTATTATAAAGATGTAGGTCACTGTAAATAAGCATATCATAATCAAAAGGAGTAGCCAAATTATAAAAAATTGANTCCCACAATATAAGTCAGTCAAGTAAAAAATTATGCAACGTAAGGTTACACATAAAAGAAGAGATCCATACTCCCTCTCCTCCACCCTTTATATAGAGTTTCTAAGTGATTTCTTTCTGAAATTTCCATTTAATTTATTTTTCATTAAGGTAGTTCAGAAAAACCTCCCCCGTACACATGTCACCCATACCCTTAGTTGCACCAGAAATTGATTTCATTAATTATTTAATTACTCCTATTTCCCTCAACAAGCTAAAAGAATTCCTAAAATCACTCCTAGGTGTCCCCATATTCCCTTACACATTTTAAGGACTTACGCCCTTACTAAATTTCTAGTTGAGTTCAATTTAGAAAGTTATTAAAGGCAAGATTCCTTACTAAGTTAGTCATTCTTGTTTTTCCTTATGTTTCCCTTTTTATTTACGTTTCCCCTTTTTCCTTAGTTTCCTAATTCTTTTAAGTTTCCCTCTATTCCCTTTTTATCTAAAACTCAAATTAGCATGTGTATAAAAATTACCTTTTACCCCTTTTTCTTTTTAATTAATAAATTTTAATTAGCATTTGTAACAAAACAATCATTCCTTTTTTCTTTTCTTTTTTTAATTTAATCCCCAAAAGTAATTTGATTTTAATAAATTAATTGAATTTCCTACCCCATTCTCATCACATGTTTAATGATTATTATTATTATTATTTTACCACAAGTATCACTTAGACCTAGATTTTATTTCCTAGGTTGGGTGACATTTTTATTAGGGAAATTGTTTTTTTTTAATCTTTCTTATCACATCATTCGTTCTAAGACCATCTAGGTTCATTCAATTATTAGTTAACAATGCGACATGCCCTTCAGGATGCACTAGGTTCTCCATGGGTGCCACCCACCTCATTTTGTTTCCCTTGTGCAATGTTCCCTTCAAAATGCACTACGTTCTCCAAGGGTGCCACTCACCTCTTTCTACTTTTCTTGCACGATGTGCTCTTCAAGACGCACTACATGATCCAAGGGGGCCACTCGCCTCTTGACTAACTTGGTAGACATAAAAAACCCTTGGAGTCAATACTCCACCAGATGATCTTATGGGATACTAAGGGCCTCTAAGGAATAAGGCCCCTGCATTATTATGCACCCCTTAGAATCATCGTGAGCGACTATCGCAGTATGCCCTCACAAAATCGTGGGTCTTCTCGAACTAGGTAATCGTTAAACTACACTTTGAGCCATAACTGGAGTGCTAATAGGTTGTGGTATGGTTGTTGTCCAAACCTCTCCCTCAATATCTTTGGTTGTCATGTGTGACCCCTCTACTCCACATGTCAATCAGGTCGACAAGCTATTGTCAGCCTGCATCATCAATGAATCATGTCAGAAATAAAATCAATCATCATAACATCTAATCATATGTGCATATGTCATATCAACAACAATCAAACCCCAATAGTCCACTCACTGACTCAATCCAGAGTCCAAGGGGTTTCATCAATGCCTTTGCATCCTCAAGGTCCAAGGTCCTTCACACTCAAGAGAACCCAGTCAATAACACATGTCTATGTAAATACAAAAAATAACATATAATCACATCCATAATGCCTCAAAATCATAATCAACGGCCAATAGTATAATAATTCGGATTACTTGCAAGCAAGTGTCCTCAAAGAATAAGTTCCCTTAGTGCGCACAAGAGAGAGATGTTACATACACCCCCTCATGGTCTAAAATTCATCCCGAAGTTTTAGAGAATATAAGTGCTGAAATAATGTGTATTACAGTATCATAAGTCTATCTATCAAACAAAAATGGAAACTGTTGGCACATATCATATGCATCCTCCCAGGTTGCTGATTGCGAACAATATTTGTCCCAATGGACCTTGACTTGATCTACTGTTCAACATCGTAGCGGTCGAATGTGATGATCCAGGATGTCTATCGGTTCAGACGTGAGTTCCCCCTCATCTGATACCTTCAAGGAAATCATGTCAATAACGTGTGTAGGATCACTAATATAATGTATCAAAATAGATATGTGAAAAACATCGTGAATACACCTCAAAGAATCAGGCAAGGCTAGTCGATAGGCCATGGGCCCATTCTTCGCCATAATCTAAAAAGGTCCCATGAATCTAGGAGAGAGATTAGCTCCTTTCCAAAATTGATTGAACTCTTATGTGTTGTTACCCACAATAAGACTCGATTTGCAACTTTGTAAGTACAGTCGACACGGCGCGCATCGACATAACTCTTTTATCAATCTTGCACTTCTTTGATCCTTTGTCTTATTGTTTACATTTGATCTTCCATTTATTGGATCACTTTTGGTCCCACCAACACCCTATCCTCAAGCCGATCCCAACTCAAAGGCGTCCAACACGGTCACCCGTAAAGAAACTCGAAAGGCGCCATCTTAATGGTTCTTTGGTAACTATTGTTATGTGTGAATTCTACCAGTGAAAAGAATTATTCCCAACACTTTTTTTGGTCCATCACGTACATGTGCAACATGTATTCCAAGATTTCGTTTGCTTGTTCAGTCTTCCCGTCAGTATCCATGTGATACGTAGTACTAAAGTTAATATGGGTTCCCAAGGCCTCTTGGAAACTTTTCCAAAATCATCTAGTAAACATCGATCCTCGATCGGATATAATCCTCTTAGGAACACCATGCAACCTCACAATCTCACCGAAGAAAAATCTTGCTATGTCAGTTGCCTAATGCATCATACTCATAGGAATAAAATGATCACTCTTCGTCAAAGTGTCGACTACCACAAAAATCGATTCTTGTCTCATTGAAGTTAGTGGCAATCCAACAATGAAATCCATCGTAATAACCTCCCATTTCGATTCTGGAATATCGTGTGGCTGTAATAATCCTGTTGGATGTCTACATTCTGCCTTCACCTGCTGACATTCTAGACATCTGGCCATATAGTTGACTATGTCTTCCTTCATTTCTTTCCAGTAGAATAAGGGTGTAAGGTTCACCCTCATATTCGTGACTCCTAGGAGAGCCATGTACGTTGCTTTGTGAGCCTCATTTAGGATCAAAATTCTCAACTCATCCTTCGGTGGTAAGTAAATCTGATTTTTAAATCTCAATAATCCATCAATGTCAAACATAAATCCTTCAAATATTCACTACTACATATGGGTGGATTATTCCATGAAAATTTTCCACACTTCCACTCGTTTCATCATTTTTTTAAACAGGGCGGGATTTCGTCGATATTGCCACCCAAGTTCATCGAAATATCCATGAAAATCTTAATTTAACCTAGTCTAGATTTTCATCTCTATAGCGACAAACTTTCTTGGAAATAACAATTTTTTTTTTGCCTATCTCATTAGTTGGTGTTAATGGCTAGTTGACTATTTTATCTATATATACGTGACTTTAAGAGACTTTGTGACACAATTTCTATAGTTGTGACACTGTTCTTGGCTTTTGTTTGAGTTGTTTATATTTCTTGTCACCCACTGGTTGAACAAATCCAATTCTCGATCTACATAGCTCCAATTTTGAACTTGCAAGGTTAGTATGTTATTTTTTATTGATGTACTCATTTAACTTGTAATTGTTTTTTCAAATGTCCAATTTGCATTTAGCTTGTTTTTTCCTTGATAATATATTATAATATGTGTAGTACCATATTTCATGTCTTTGGTTTTAATTGGATCTAGTTAGTATATTCTATGGAAAAGGGTATGTGGATTCCATAACATTCTAGGTTTATGTAATCCACACACCCTTTTCCCTTCAATTGTAGCTATAATCTCTCTCTTTTCATTGATAAATATATGGAATTTCTCTTGAAACTCAACCCTGATCGATGAAATGATAGTAATTGATTGCTATATTCCCTGCTTTAGCAGGGACTAATAAGATACATAAACTCTAACCCTAAACTTATGTTACGTATATATGTCGTTGTTATATAAAGAAAACATTTGTACACATATGAACTTATTATAAAGACGTTATCTATGTCGTCATGATGTTGATCCTATACACATATGATCACCTAATTATTATAAAGATGTTGACCTTATTATAAAGATGTAGGTCACTGTAAATAAGCATATCATAATCAAAAGGAGTAGCCAAATTATAAAAAATTGA
>JZKD02S0421786.1:0-17908 GCA_000966675.3 Picea glauca | reverse complement strand
GTAAACTATATACTTCTCCTATATATTATATTAGTGGATTTTAGATGGATTAATAGATGGGTTGATTAGCAACCAAAACTTCAGGCTCAGTTATTAGTATATCTATCGAGAGTTGGTGTCATGACAAGAGTTTTGCAACATTTGAATCAATATTTTACAAGTTTCATTAAGCCTTGAGTCCTCATCTCATTTAGGTTATTGGGATTTAGTTCAAAATTTAGGGTTTCCATCACTTTTATCTTCATTAAGTGATCAACCTTGGCAATGATCTCAACATCTTCTATGTTAGAGAACTAGGGAATTGTAGAAGTGAAGAGTTATGAATTTCAGGAAGTGGTGGTGTCAATAAACACCCTTATAATACTAACCACAAGTGAGCATAACTCAACATACATAAGATCCCAAAATACTTCCATAATAAATCAATCCATTGTTCATATATATATATATTCCAAACTATATCTAACTTCCTTAAACCGAGGAAGACATACTAAACTTTGATTACCTAGAGCATCCCAATATCTCTTATTTTTTTTCTCAACTTGCACATGATTCGATTAAGTTGGGACCATAGTTAGTTTCCCCAACTAACTAGTGGACTCTAAGACACCCAACCCCCTAAGTACCCTTTTAAGGGATGGGGTATTAAATTTTCACCTTCCTTCAACCATTTCCAAACCTTCTTTTTAGGACACCATCGTCTTCTGCTCACCGATAGCTTTCCAACGACTGTAAGTTTTCTCAAAATAGAGCTTTAGATCAACATTTATGGCCCTTTGAAGTTTCTGGGCCTTTATTTAGCCAAATACCTCTTAACTGCCATGTGGCACCCACATGGATCCATGTCACATGTGTCACCTGACGTGGCACTAGCATGTCACCACATGTCATCCTTTGACAAAAATGTGGATGCGATCGTGGATGATGGTGTGGCATATGCCACACAATTCACCAAGCATAGACCCTAGGCCTTTTCTGCACCTAATGTCGAGCTCCACATCCTCCCGAGATCCAATCTCATGAGCTGATGACACCTGTTCACCGGTCGTCAGAATCGCAGGACCTCGGATCCCAAGATCTTGACACCTCAGCCTTTTCACTATTTGCAAAGCCTCAAAACTTCCAATCTGGGATGAGTTGGCGCCTATGACACATGACACTATCTTATCATGCCACTTTTCTTGACCATAGCATGACACATGGCCACTGTCACCTCATGAAACGTGGCACACATTTTCCCCACGAAGATCTACCTAAAATTGCTAAAATCAATTGACACGTGGCACGCTCATCATGTGACAAGTGTACTTCCCACATGGGATGACGTGACATACACATTATCACAACACCTAAGGTTCACTCAATAGGGAATTGACACTTGCCCACTACCTATTCGTTGAAAGAAGTCATCTGACGTCATCTCATATCCTTCAGGCATAAATTATTGGTCATTTTCGTATGGGCTATTTCCTGAAATATTCTGATGGCCCGAGATCCAAGATACAGTTGGCATCCTGGGGCACATGGCCCTATCTGGTTATGCCACATGGCATGACACATGGAACTCGTACCACTCGACATGTGGCACTCATTTCCTCCTTGGATCCCTTTTCAATATTGCCAAAACTACGTGACACATGGCATCACTGACGTCACGACACGTGGTGTCACCACGTAATCACGAACATCGGTACTGCAACCCCTTACTGACCTCCTATAGACTAAAACTCCTCGCGGCTCGTTGTTCGGGGATTACAAGATAATTAATCAAGTTAATATTGTAATTAAGGGACTGTTAATTATGTTAACTCCCTAGGTTATGATTCTAAGAGATCGAAGACGAAGATCTTGCACGCTTATATTTGATGGTTTTCAGGGTTCCTCTCGCAACCCCAGAGTGGTAGCAACTCCAAGGATAAGATGGTGGGGATTTAAAGTGTCACTCAACAGATCGACGGTTCTCATTGAAGTGGATCTCAGACCTTGACACTTTCCTATCTCTTATAACTTGAAACTCTTAAGGTCTGTCGTCTGATGATAACATGGTAATTAACTAGGTTAACCGTAATCGTGACTCCTGGCCTTTACCATAAGATCTATGGTGGAGATCTGTCCTAGAGTGGAATCCAAAGAGGACATGTGTCACCACCAGATGACCACAAAAATTGAGACTGTGACTCTTACCAGTCTCTTTCACAATAAAACTCCCATGGTACGGGGTATGCTTGACTTTTCTCCTCTCAGATCAAAGGTGGATATTTGTCCACTCTCGAATCCAATGACTCATATTTAATTTCGCTCACCACAAAGCTTAGGCTTGACGAGGGTCCCATTCTCCACTCATATGCAACCAATTGTTGACTGGTGTCCCTTCCATGACACAATGGCTTCCAAGTTGGCATGCTGCATCGTTATAATGTCACCCTCTCTCTCTCAAGCTTATTATAGTTAAAGGTATGGAACCAGGGGTTGTAACCTTGATCCATGGAAATCAACTATTGGGAATTCCAAAGGTGTTTGGACTTATAAATCATCCGTGGTCCGATGTTCCAGTTTCCTGGGACACTAAAATCCCTCTTGATCTTACGTATCAGATCAACAGTTGTTGTTCAACTATTTTATAATCCAACAACCACCCATTTCACACTGATTTATAAAGGATTGTGATAGGTAGTCGTCCCATATTTGGACAGATGATATTGAATCTTAGCTTAGTGATCAACGACTGTTGATTCACGTCAGTTCCATTCTATGTTAATTGAGCTATAAATTAAGATTTTGGACTTAGCAATCTCATAGCCTCATGTTTCATCCTTTTGTTTGGTTTTTAACTCAGCTTCCTCAGAACCTTAATCAATTTGCAAAAGTAATAATATTTCTTTATGACATTCGGTCGAGGACTCAATTCCTCACAATTATTCTATGTAAAGGAAAAGGGAAGGGTACAAGGTTTATCGACCTTCTTGGGCCTCCAATGCACAGACTTTACATTTAATTCACTATCTCTTACATGTTCTTATTTGATTTCGTACACTTCTGTGGATTACATGGTCATGCCAAAATACACATTGTGTCATAGGGTACCTTACATATAATACAAATATTTATTCCAATTATACAGGAAAGTCTATTCCATGAATGCATCCACAGGAAACATCCACTTTATTAATCAAACAAGCATACATAGTCATAGATCTAAATACTGTCTCTTAGCCATTCATTTTAATTCAATTACACAAAGTTTAAGAAGCACTTATCTGATTTACAAGGTCATAGCCAACCAACTGATTGTGGGTGTTCTCCTTCCACCCAACCATAGGATTATATGAATTCACCCTTAGCATTGTGGCCACCCCCGTTTCAATCCATGATACCACCAAGGAGAGCTCACTAAGGTTCTCAACAAATTGTGAAGGACACCCTCCTTCACTCCACTCTTGGTAGATATTTACCCACACCCACCTAGCTCAGTCCTCAATGAGGTTTTTCAGATACCTTCCCAGTATCAAGGTCGAATCCTTCTCAGATCATGTTGGGATTTTTGAACTCTCATACCCAAGATTCATATCTTTTTTTATCTCTTCCCCTCGTGTGCTTATTTCACACACATCCCTCTATTATTTGTTTTTCCATTCGTGCATCCCCTACATGTAACCCCTCGTGAAGGTTCTCGATTCATCCCCTTCCTCTTTTTAGAAGGAAACTGTGGGTCAATATGGGGCTATAGAATCAATATGTTGTTTTAACTATAGTTGACAATTTTAGTTGTTGTAACCTGATCTCCCATACCTGGATTTATTTGGGGTAGTTGGTTGTCCAAATATCATCCTTCCTCATTAACTGATTTTCCTTGAAATCAGGTATAATGAGAATAATATAAATATCAAATATTATCAGCAAGGAGGTTTGGGTCATCTTTAACATGATGAACCCCTCTATAGGATTTGTCACTCTCTCCTCTAGTGATATCATGGCCAGTACTTCAAGGCTTCACCCCCACAGTCAGTTGTTGGCGATCTTAATTAAAACAATAACACATTTACAATGTTTTTATGCCATTGCATGGAAACCATAATTCATGGTTAATTACACATAATATTAGGTTTAGAAGGGGGGGTGTTACAATCCCCTCCCCCTTCAAAGGAACACTATCCTCAATGTTCTTTCTCAGTAGCACATTTCATGCCTTTATCCTTCAGCTACTTCAACATTATCTTCTTTTTTTCTCTCACAGTATGATCCTCACTCAAACTCTAGCATTTCAGAATCTCCCTATAGAAATTTCAAGAAACAACCATATTAATTCCACTTTTATGCAAATTTTTTTTATTGATGTCCATAATTCAAGAGGAAATTTTACATTCAACATAATACTTATCTGTGTAGGTTCATGGATTTGCATCCATGTGGCTATCAATCACTCACCCTCACTCGCCTAGGCTCAAGCATCCCCTTCTCTACTATACAGTCCCTCGGGTGATCCATCTTGCCTTGCCAAGGCTTTCTCACACAAGAATAATTTTAGAGACTTCCTTGAGTCTTACAGTCGAGGCTTCTCTCCGACCTTCTCTTGCCGAGGTGTCCCTCCGGACCATGTCACCATGACACATAATTGTATGGGGATCATGGCTTATCACAGGGTTCTCATGTCACTATAGTAGCCATTTTCCATGCTTTCGAACATTCACAACCATCATCTGTCCTCCCTAGATAGATCCTTTTCATCTCACCTGTATCACATGCATACAAAAATTCATGAGAATCTTTCATTAGTTTTCAATCAAACTTATTTTCAAATCTGTTACCCACATATTTTCTAATTCAAAATTCCATTTTTGATCGATTCCATACAAGAACCTGATTCCACACGTATGAGATTTTTCCTTCTCATAATAGTTTTCCTTAACATGTATTGGTATTTCTTATGGGCTTACTTTTTCTGCCACACCCAAGACCCTTCTTCCTGCAATTTCAACTTCAAACAACCAAACAAATTGTTAGCTTCCCATGCACTTGTATTTTCATTGCACCTTTACAATGGCATTACAAACAATTCTTAAATTGTGCATACTAACAATCAAATCACGTTTATCTATTCAATGATATAAAACAAAATTAAATATCATTCCTTACACATGCATCATTTCAACATATCAAACCTTTCCAAATTCAATTCAACATTAACTGAATTTAATCAATGTGCCAATTCCCATGGCCACATTCACACACAATGCACCCTTTCATTGAATTTCAAATTACCACATTTCATATTAAGCTCTCTTTCCATGGTGTATTGGGTCTCAACAAACCTATTCACCACATGGATTCTCTATCCACATTCCTTATTACAACAAAACTATATTTCCTTCTTTAACCCGATCATGACTTCAATCAACATATGAAATTTAAAATTTCATATGAATGCATTAAAACATTCTTTATTTGTTGTCAATCAGGGTGCCAATGTTCATGGACCCATGTTTCCTGTCTTTACCATTGTTACAACTATGGTAGGATATTGGAAGGTTCTCCTTCCATACTAGGAAATCCATTACCTTCCTTATTATGCAAACATGCATCTCCTCGATGCTTTTAGTCAACATACTGATTATGAGCACTTCTACTCACAATTCATTCATTATACAATTGTTTGTTAATCTTATGAAAGGATTGTAACAAATCCTTGACTTCCATAGGTGTATTTATTTGTCCTTCAGGTTCCTTTCCTAAATCATACCCTACTTGGGTATAAATGGCATACTAGAACCACTCAAAATCAGATTTATATCATTAGGATAATAATGAATCGTTTTGGAAGTAATTCTTATCCAATCCCTTCACACTTTATGTCACACAAACATGAACAATTCCAAATTTGTCTTAGCCTATTCATATGTACTCTACAACATTATTCCTCACTATTTTTATGAGTGAAACTATCATCATTATCATGTTAAAAAATTACACACATCATCATATCAGTTTCTCATACTAGAGAAATACAATAAACAACAAGAAAGGAGTCAAGGGACTCTTCCCTTGTCCAACTCTAATTCGAATTATTTTCGGCACAAAATGAGAGTGGAGATATAACAAAAAAATATACAGAGATATCTAGGATATCCAATAATATGATAGAAATATATCAAATATGCAACCATAAACACACAGATACAATAATACACAATTTCTATTAATGTGCAAATTGTACAAAACTGTAAAAATACAGAGTGAAAGACTCGCTAGAATGGTGCCATCTTATCTCTGAGAAGAGACGTGACGACTACTCTTATTCGCAAGAAGATGATCGATACAATGAGGCTCCAAAAGAATTTTTTACATAATTAAAATCTAAAATTCTAACCCCGGAAGATGAAAAGCCAAAAGGTTTGTGGGCCCCGATGGGGGTAGTTGATACGTCAACTTCTCGGGGGCGTAACTTTTGCATACCATATTCATTTGGGGCGCTCGATACACCGTTGGAAATGTTTAACCGAGAATAACGATTTTCTATTGGCCCTTGTTAGTTCCTTTGGCATTCACCTGGGCCCCAAATCGCCAAAAAACGTCGTTTAGGGCCTCAAAACGGCCCTGGAAGTTTGGAACCCGAAAAACTGCCAAGATGGAAAACTATTTTTCAAGCCCATGGAATAGGTTGTTGGCCATCGATATCCACATGTATCAATCCTATATCCTTAGGAATCAATGTTATCCATTGCGTTGAGTTCCTAGGGGAGAGGGGGAATCATTTGCTAAATCTGAATCTTGGTGAGTTGTTTTCCTTGTTGGAGACATCGCACTACTTGGTTTGTGGAAGGCTGTCATGAACCTGTTGTTGGTGAGGTTGAGTCTGTTCAACCAGTCGAGCTACATGAGAGGACTGTGTGAAGAAGGAATATTTATTCTTTGCTGCAACCTTGTTGACCTGCTTCTATTGGATAGAAGGTGCTTGTGGCGAGGTTGTAGCGGTTGCAGTGTCCTTTTGTTCACCTTTTGAACAGATTGTGAAGAAGATGAATTTTGTAGTATGATATACTACCTTGCGACACTTTTTAGGTGGAATAGTAGTTGGAACTATGTCTAGTATTCTATAGAGATGACCCCCTAAAGTAATAATGACACTACGGGGTCGAGACTCATAAACAAGATGGCGCTTCCACATATATGGCTGGACCAAGAGAACATCACAGAAATCTAGTGGGGAAAAATCACATAATACCTCATCCTTGAAGGGTTGGATGTCATATGACAATCAACACTACGGGTTGACACAAAGATCTCATCCTTGGCGAAGCCACCCGATGTTGTATGGTTGTGGGTGTGGTGTTGTTGATAATCACAACTGTTTGACGACCTCTGTTGATATAAGGTTCTTCTAGCTTCCACTATTAACAATAAAATGCAACAAGGTCTCTTTCACCCACATATATGAATGAAAAAGGTGCTCCCCCTCTTCAGGATCTGTTGGTTCTTCTGGTTGAATTGTTGTGGTCGAAACAATAGCAGTGGGGTCTGCGTTGATGATATGTCTTTAACTAGTATTTTCAGAATCAGATTCCGAATCAGGGTTCGGCTCCTTGTCTTTGATCTCGACCACCAATGACTGTTTTGAGCGACATTCATCTGTGTTGTGCCAAGGGATTTTGTGGAAATCACACCATTTTCTAGTGTCCTTCTTTTTCTTCTTGTGACCCTTCTTTTCCTGTGGCTTAGACTCATTTTCAGGAATTTTTTTGTTAGGGCCATCTTTCTCATACTTTGGTTGTTGCAGATTTTCATATCCAAACTCCGGTTTGTTTTGATGCCTAAATTTCTTCTCAATTTTAACAACATATCAATATGGAACACCGAGTGATGAGATATCCAGAAATTCCATTTCAGTTTGGATGTATCTATGTAGAGCCTCGCAGTATTTCAGAACCAAATTTCGCTCGGAGTCTTTGATACACAGCTTGGTGTGCAAGGTATGGAAGGTATTGGTGAACTCTGACACTTCTTGGCCCCTTTCTTTCCGCAGTGTGGTCCATCTCATGTACTGGTCTTCATAGTTGTGAACAAGGCAATATTGTTCCTTGACCGCATCCACAAAAAAATCCCAAGTGGGATCGACCCCATATATTCCAAACTCCTCTATGGAAATTTGCTCCCAGTAAGTTTCCCACCAATGTTTGACATGGGGGAGTGCCTTAAGGAGTGAGAAGGTGATCTTTTCCATTTTAGAAAAATGGTGAACATAGAAATAACCTTCTAGCATATTTGACCATTTGTCTAGAGCATTCGCATCTATATGACCTTCAAATACGGGAATATCAAAGTTAACTTGTACCTTGAAAGGCGAGGTGCATCCAAAGTGGTTGGTTGATGAAGACACACCTATTTTTATCAATAGGCTTTGAAGGATGTCAACAAAATTCTCCATTATTTCATCCCTTTGTCGCGTGAGAGCTTGCTCAAGCAACATATTAATATAATCTTTTGCTTCGTCGTTTTTATTTTCTTCTTCCATGGAGGGTTTCTTTGGCATGTGAGAGAGATTGTCCTCAAGAGAGACTATCTTGAGAACCAACTTGCTATACTCGGACCTCGTCGGGGACATGCACTGAAAAACAATCAAGAGCAACCTGCTCTGATATCACTGATCCAAATTTTTTTCAGCATGAAATGAGAGTGGAGATATAACAAAGAAATATACAGATATATCTCATATATCCAATAATATAATAGAAATGTATCAGAGATGCAACCATAAACATAGAGATACAGTAATACATAATTTCTATCAATGTGCGAATTGTACAAAACTGTAAAAATACAGAGTGAAAGACTCGCTAGAATGGTGAAAGCTTATCTCTAAGAAGAGACGTTACGATTACTCTTATTTGCAAGAAGATGATCGATACAATGAATCTATAAAGGTTTTTTTAACATAAGTAAAATCTAAAACCCTAACCACGGAAGATGAAAAGCCAAAAGGTTTGCGGGCCCCGATGGGGGTAATTAATACGTCAACTTTCCGGGGGAGTAACTTTTGCATACAATCTTTGTTTGGGGCACTCGATACACCATTGGAAAGGTCTAACCGAGAAGAAAAATTTTCGACTAGCCCAGGTCATTTCCTTTGGCAATAACTTGGGCCACAAATCCCCAAAAAATGTCGTTTAGGGCCTCAAAACGGCCCCGAAAGTTTGGAACCTGAACAATTGCCAAAAAAATGCCAAGATGGAAAATTGTTTTTCAAGCTCATGGAATAGGTGGTTGGACACTAATATACACTTGGATCAAACTCCTTCTACACAACCCAAGAATTTCAATATAGCTGAATTATTTTTAAGGCCTCGTTGCCCTCACATAGTATGGATTAACCAAGATCATTATTTAACATATTTATTAATTTGTGTTTCATTTACCAGTTGTACTTATTTCCAAAATTGTTCTTTTTAAAGCATAAAACTTTATCTCTTTATTCAGAGTTCTATAGTGAGAAAAGTATTAATCCCTCTCTCCTTCTTTACTTCTACAATTTATCCCTTCTTGGGACATCCCTGATATTTTCCTTGAGTAGTCTTGGTCATGTTCACCTTGACCTTCTTGGATAAATCAACATGCTACATCATCAAGCTTCTTGTTCACAATGAATTATGAACCTCTACATTATGCACATTTCCAATAAGATTGGTCACTATTCATTGGCATGTCTCCCATGCATGCATTATGTTTTAGAATGTAATCTAGGATTCTTGTATAATTAGACTTTTCATCCCATTGTTTATTATTTCATCAGACCTTAATATTATAACTCTGTTCTCCAAACAGAGTGCTTCACACACAGTTCCTCCACAATAACTTCTTCACCATGCAACTCTCTTATTGCATATCCATCACTATTTGATATGACCTCAACTTTGAGTCTACCTCAAATTTGTTCTTTTAGAAATTCACCCAATATTCCATAAGGAATATATGTATGCATTCTTATTGTGCATTTCATATTTACATTTAAATATGTACATCCATCAGTCTGCATTTATAATGTGCTTTTATGCACTCAACCACATGCATCAGTATGTTGTGTGTCTACTATAGGCACATTTCCTAATTTCATTTCAGTATCTATTGAAAATTAATTAGTTCATGATTGTTCACAATCATTTGCATGCAACCTTTAAAAGAATAATCATGTTTCCTTTCATCATGAAAACAGAGCATCCCTACTCATTTACTCTTTCAACAATTTACATTATCTTTTTCTGAGGACGTGGAACACATCCTCCTCAAGTTATTATTCCATCGAGGTAATTAGACCCTCCAACATAAGGTCAACCATGCATCCCAAGCATTATTTAGCCCAGACAAGAAAACTCCTTGCCTTACTATGCTCTCACTCAGGTAGTCATATCATGCCCTTTAGTGTACATACACTTATACACTATACATGTGCATCACTTCCGCATTTTTATATTATTACTATTCATTTATTTGATCTTAATATCAACCTTTTCTGTTGAGATATTACAACCAATCACCTTACAAGTCTCAAATAAATATTCATGATTATGTTTCCTTCTCTTCATGGAAACAATCAATAAGAAATGACTCTTGGCATTTTGTTACAAGAGAAATCCACAATTCAACATTTTAGATGGGTAGTCACTGCATTATCCAAGGAAGTAAGATAAATATTCTAGTCTCTCTTCTTGCCACTAACCATTCTTGGTCAACATACCTCTTCCGAGGGAATCCTTTACTAACTCCCCTCTTACTACTTTCTTATAATACCAATCCATATTCATATGAATACTATTCACCTTAGAATGGAAGTCTGACTCATTGGTCATCTAGGAATGCTCTAGCACTTCCTTTATTAGAACTTGTATTGGTATTTCTTTTAATCATTACAACCCTATCTTCATAAGGAAATAAAATGCAACATTATCAATATTTCATTCATGTCGTTAACTCTGTTGTTGTTATCAGGTCATTATTGACCAATACAAACCACCAATAGGTCTTATACTACAACCAACCATAGGTTAAATTGAGTCTATTTTCATGTTACATACATGCAACCATTATCATATGCATTAGATCATGATCTCATCTTGAATTTTCATGCCTAGACAAGTACTCATGCCAATACACAGTTTGTACAACAACGAGCTCATAATATGGCTCATATACCCATCTCACTTTTCCTCTTTATGAGGATTAGCAACAATCCCAAATGAATCCTTTTTATCTTTCTTAAATAGATTATCCCTGCTGCAGGTTTCAACCATTATAGGTCAAGTAATCTGACCTTACACATTTTCATCAGTCTTCTGGTCATGAGGAGTCATATACATGGGGTTTAATATTTTATTAATGCGGTAATTATAAATTCTAAGGATCCTATCAGTCCATACCGAATTTCCTTAACCACAATGGAATTCTTCATAAGGGTGTTAGTCTTTATATAAATATCGATCATAAATGTCAGAGGCTCCAGCTGCCCATGCTTAGAAGATACATTACAATCACTAGTTTATCCAACCTTCAAGCTTAAGCTGCCCTTGACAGGGCTCTGCCACTTTCATCCATTCACATTCAGGTCTTACCCTAAGTGCTTATAAGAACATTCCTACTTATGCAAAAATAGACATTAATCCAACACATCAACAATATAATCATGTTTCTGCACTCATCATGCTAAGATTTTAGTTGTAAGAATTTTAAAACAACAAAAGGTAGAAACATCTTTTAAAGGTAGAAACATTTTTTTAATAGGAACATCTTAACCTTGATATACCAGTCCTATGACTGGTCTCTGGCCCATCTAGGCCTATTATTTGAATCATGCTCTGATACAACTTGTAACACACCCAACCCCCTAAGTACCCTTTTAAGGGATGGGGTATTAAATTTTCACCTTCCTTGAACAATTTATTGAAAACATCATATCTTGCTCGTCGAGAGCTTTCCAACGACTATAATTTTTCTCAAAATAGAGTTCTAGATCGAAATTTATGGCTCTTTGAAGTTTTCGGGCCTTTATTTGGCCATAGACTTCTTAACAACCACATGGCACCCATGTGGCTCCACATCACCTGTGTCACCTGACGCGTCACAAAAATGTAACCACACTTCATCCTTTGACACAGATGTGGCTACTATCATGGATGCTGGTGTGGCATCTTCCACACAATTCACAGAACATTGACCCTTGGACTTTTCTGCGCCTAGCATTGAGCTCCACATCCCAGCGTTGATCTTGGACTTTTCTACACCAGCTGCTGACACCTTTCCATTGGTTGTTGAGACCACATGACCTCATGCTAGTGAGAAAAACCACCCTTTAACTACACCAGGGTTCAAGATGTAGACAAAGCGAATAACCATATAAAAGTCAATCAATTTCACTCTACCCAAAACATACCAAAACTAATGTAAAGAAAGAAAATGAGAGAAGAGATCGGGTAACTATACCTTTGATCCTACGTTTGGTGATGATCTCCTCAATCTTGGAAGTTCCACTGACTGCACGTCTCCTCCCAATGCTGACTTGCATCCAAAGATAGGAAAAAAAGAACTACAATCATGCTATTCTATCCATGAGTTAGGGTTAGATATTAAATTCTAAGTATAAATCAATAAAAATACTCAAAACACCATCATTTGGGACAGGAAGATGTGATTCTTTTATTCATCATACAAATATTATGCCTTACAATCTGTGTCGGCCACTGTTTCGGGATCCTCTTTACCATGCTCCAAGTGCACCTTGAATGGACTTCTTCTCTCAACATTCTGATCACCTCAATGGAAGGGAATGGGTTGAATGGAGGAAGAAGGGGCTTATGAGGGAATGCTGAGGCAATATCTCACAAAAGGACGCAATATCTTGGGCAAGGAGGAAAAGTGAAATTGGGTAGAGTTTCACCGTTCTTATGCTTGGATCTGAAATGAGACCCCAAAACCTCCTTTTATATGAAAAAATGATGGTTATTTGGTTGGGTGACAGGCTATAACAGGTGGATTAGTTGGGAAACTTCCAATAGCTCGTGAATTTCAATGAATTCCTTGCAACTTTGTAATTTTTGCAACTTTTGCAAGTATACATGGGTTTTAATGGTGCAATAGGCGTATGTACGCAAGCTATAGTGGTGCAACAAGAATATGTACATGGGCTGTAATGTTGCAGGGCATGTACATCTTCTAAAAATGGTTTTTTAAGAAGAGCTTCTCAACAGTTCTTTGGAAAAATATGCAAGTAAGAGGGTCAAGGCCATGTATGCATGAGTAGGGCATTTTAGGGCTATAACACCTCAGAACCTTAGATCCTAGGATCTCAGGACCTCGACCTTTTTTATATTTGCAAATCCCCAAAACACTTGATCTAGGATGAGATGACACCTCTGACACAACGCTATCTTATCATGCCACTTGTCTTGACCATGGAACGACATGTGACAAATGTCACCTTGTGACACATGGCACATGTTTTCCCCAGAGAGCTCTTCCCAAAAATGTTAAAATCACTTGACATGTAGCATGCTCACAATGTGACACATGTACTTCCCACAAGGGTAGACACAACATACATGTCATCACAACCCCCCAGGTTTTCCCAACAAGTAATTGACACTTTTCCACTCCCTATTTGTTGAATGTCGTGATGTCGAATCCTTCGAGCATTAGTTATTGACCATTTTTGTAAGGCCTATTTCCCAAAAATTTTCGATGGTTCGAGATTCAAGATATTGTTGGCATCATGGGGCATGTGGTCCTATCCGATCATGTCACATGGCATGAAACATGGCACTTGTACCACTCGCTATGTGGCACTCATTTCCTCCATGGATCCCTATTTCTGAAACTGTGTCACATGTGGCACCACTCATGCCACGACACAAGGAACCACCAAGTAATCATGGACAATGGGACCACAGCCCCCTATCGACCTTCTTTAGACTAAAAATATCGGTGGTCCATCGTTCAAGGATTACAATATAATTAGTCAAGTTAATATGATAATTAAGGGATGGTTAATTATGTTAAATCCTAGGGTTATGATTCTATGAGATCGAAGACCAAGATCTTGCACGCATAGATTTGACGAGTGTCATGGTTCCTCTCACAACCCTGGTGTGGTAACAACTCCAAGGATCGAATATTGGGGATTTAAAGAATCACTCAACAAATCAACGGTTCTCATCAGAGCAGATCTCAAACCTCAACATTTTCCTATATCTTGTAACCTAAAACTCCCAAGTTCCACCGTCTTGTGATTACGGGGTAATTAACTAGGTTAATCCTAACTATTATTGGGTACTTAATTAAGCTAATGCCCAAGATCACAACTCTTGGCCTTTTCCATAAGATATACGGTGGATATTTTTCCTTGTGTGGAATCCAAGGAGGACACATGTCACCACCAGATGACCACAAACATCGAGACCACAACTCTTATTAGTCTCTTGCACACTAAAAATACCACAACCTGAGGTCTACTTGTATTTTCTTCACTCAGATCAACGGTTGAGATCTGTCCACTCTTGGATTAACAACTTATATTTAATTTCACTCACCATAGAGATTAGGCTTGATAAGGATCCCACGCTCCACTCACCTACAACCATATGTTGAAAGGTGTCCCTTCCATGACACCATGGATGCCAAGTTGGCATGGTGCATCATTATGATGTCACCCTCTCTCTCTCGGGCTTATTAAAGTTAAAGGTATGGAACCAAGGGATGGAACCCTGCTCCCCAGATATCATGTATCAATATTTCCAAAGTCGTTTGGACTTAGAAATCATCTAGGATATGGTGGTCTAGTGTCCCAGGACACTAAACACCCTCTTGATCTTACGTATCATATCAATGGTTTTCGTTCAACCGTTCTCTGATCTAACGAACACCCCTTTCTCACTAATTTAAAAAGGACTATAATGGGTAGTTGTCCCATCTTTGGATGACTAATATTTATTCTCATCTTAGGGATCAATGACCGATGAGTCTCATTGGTTCCATTCTATGTTGGTTCAGCTATAACTTAAGATTTTGGACTTAGGAGTCCTACAGCCTCATCCTGCATATGTCTACTGGGTTTTCAACTCATATTCCTCAGACCCTTAATCCATTTACACAATTAATAGGCTTTCTTTATGAAATTCGGTCTAGGAATCGATTCCTCACAATTATTTTGTGTTAAGAAGAAGGGAGGGGTACAAGGTTTATTGACCTTCTTGGGCCTCCACATAATTTACATTTAATTCATTATCTCTTATAGGTTCTTATTCGATTCCATACACTTATGTGGGTTACCCGGTCATGCCAAAATACACATTTTGTTGTGAGGTGCCTTGGTTATAAGAAAAATATTTATTCCAATTATACAGGAAGTTCTATTGCATGAATGCATCCACAGGAAAACACCACTTTATTCATCAAACAAGCATACACAATCATAGATGTAAATACAGGCTCTTAGCCATTCATTCTAATTGAATTACACAAAGTGTATGAAGCACTTATTTGGTTTACAATTTCGTATCCAACCAACTGACTATGGGTGTTTTCCTTTCCACCCAACCATAGGCTCAAATTTATTCACTCTTATCACTCCAACCATGGGAATGCCAAGCCATCATACCATCAGGGAGAGATCACTCAGGTTCTCAACAAATTGTTAAGGACACCCTCCTTCAGTCCACTCTTGGTAGAGATTTTCCCACACCCACCTAGCTCAGGACTCAACGAGGTTAGTTAGATACCTTCGTAGTATCAATCTCTCAGCCTTCTTGGCTCAGGTTGGGATTTTTGGACTTTGAGACCCAAGATTCAGATCTCTTCTGCTCTATTCCACTCCTGTTCTTCTTTCACATGCATCCCTCTATTATTTGTTTTCAATTTGTGCATCCCTTGTACGTAACCCCTTGGGAATTTTCTTGAACTACTCCCTTGTTGTAGGTATTTTGATCCCTACAGGAGCTGAGCTCCCTTAGGTTCTTCCTATACCTAAGACAGAGATAGAGATGTAACCTATGAGATTTTCAAGATCTGATTTATATGCAAAAGGTAACTAGGATTATTTACAATGAGGAGACATACTTGATTTCTGAAGGTTGTCCATGCACACTCCTGGTTGGTTTCTTGCACAAAATATATCCCTTCCCCAAGAGAGAGTGATATGCACACAATGAAACAAGATCCTTTCCAAGATCAAAGTAGATGCATACAAATCAATGACAAGCCTCCTAATAGATTATAACACATAATTCTATTAAGTTTATCCAAATTAATACATGGAAACAAGTACACAATTGAATAGAGGGAAACATCCAGTACACCTTCTATTAATTACTGAAACAACATTACAACTTACAAATGGAGAAGTTGATGCAACAATATCTTTCCAAGTTCCTTGCCCAAATCTGGTAGCCAAAATAGCAACATAAGTTTACTAGTTCTTTCCTCCCTCTTCCCATGGGAAATGGATTGGTTATTATAGGGCTTTAGGGACAATTCCATATGGTTAGTAGGATAAGATCCTAGATATTTTAATGGAATCCTTCTCAAGGCTAAACCGTGAGAAATCAATAGGAAATCTCATCCATTGCAACCAAGTCCAAAAATGGGAGTTTCTAGGCCCAATCGCTCCCTAGACACATAGGCAGAGCGAATAGTCACTCCTTGGTAGGCCATAAAGGGAGACCAATCCTCTTGGTCACAATCTGAATGAAGGACAAGAGAGACCAAGGGGAAATTTGGCTGGAAACTCAGGGAAAAAATGGTGAAAGTTGTTGAATTGGATAAGTGACCTCTTAGGAGATGATGGCTCAATAGTTAGGGGGTTAATAACTCTATAACAGACACCCCCTGAAATGTGAGGTCATAAGAGGTGTCTGATGGCCGAAATACTTTACCAATAAAAGTTATAGAGTGTTGGGTAAAGGAAACTTGGAAGAGAGAATTGTCATTTCTGTAGAGAAAATATCCCCGAGGAGGGAATACCCATGCTCGGTAAAAGAGACAAGAACATGGTTGTCATAATTACACTATAGATCCATGCATGACACAACAGATGAGGGCACGACCATGATAACATACACAATGGATCGATGCAATACGCAAGCGAAATCATAGCCACGAACAAATACAAATGTGGATCTTTGTAACATCATACAAAGCAGTGAGATGACTCAAGAACTGAGCAATCTGTGAAGTGCTCATGAATATTATCCATCACAACTTGGGAAGGAAAAGCATTGAATAGGAATGTGATATTTCCCAAGGTCTTCGTCCGACATACGAATGGTATGAATCTATGACATGTGAATAAGAGAATTGAAGTCGAGCATGGTAGAAATTGTTTGATTACCGGTCATTAATGGATACCACTAATAGACGCGAGGGAATCCATTGATGATGATGATGGAACCCAATATACTGAGTACAATCTACAAAGTGTGAATAAAGGGGTTTACATTAAACACTCATATATTCATTCAATAGGAGCCAATAATGTAAACCCACTGACAAAATGAAAGGATACCTTCCACTGATGTCTGCAAGTCCCAGGGTATTGATGGGTTTCTAGATTTCAATTCTGGATAATGAGTTGTAGTCACAAGGTGAAATGTTTCAAAGGAGGGCCTTAATGTATCCCCCATTAATCAATATGAAACAAGTAAAGATATATCTCGTGAAAATAATAATGGAGAACAATTGACGTAGGTATGGTCAGGAGAGGGGAAAAAAAGGACAGCAGATGGCTGACGCATACAAACTCCCCTTGAACAACTATGCACGACAAATGGATTGAATCAACAAAATTAAATCACATTAATACCATAATAATTGGTCATTGACTGATGATTGGAACGTGACATAATGATGGGAATGGTGGTCAATGAGAGAGAATGGATGA